>CAUYSK010025808.1:0-32800 GCA_963575035.1 Avahi laniger | reverse complement strand
TGGGAACATTTCTGATAGCTCCCATGAGGTGCACTTTGCTGTGGGTTTCGGAGAGATAGGCTTTATCAAGCTAAGGTGTGTCCATTCTATTCCTGGCTGTGAGTTTTTTTTTTTTTTTTGAGACAGAGTCGCACTTTGTTGCCCTGGCTAGAGTGAGTGCCGTGGCGTCAGCCTAGCTCACAGCAACCTCAGACTCCTGGGCTCAAGCGATCCTTCTGTCTCAGCCTCCCAAGTAGCTGGGACTACAGGCATGCGCCACCATGCCTGGCTAATTTTTTCTATATATTTTTAGCTGTCCAATTAATTTCTTTCTATTTTGAGGGCCAGACGGGGTCTGGCTCTTGCTCAGGCTGGTCTCGAACTCTTGAGCTCAAACAATCCGCCCACCTCGGTCTCCCAGAGTGCTAGGATTACAGGCGTGAGCCACCGGCACCAGGCCCCTGCATATATTTTGAAGATTGAAGAATAGGATTTGCTGAATGATTCGACATGAAGTGTAAGAAAACAGATGAGTCAAGGATGACTCCAAGATTTTTCTTCTGAGCAACTGAAAGGATGAAGTTGCCATTTATTGAGATGCAAACAACTGAAGAAAGAGCAGATCGGGGGAGGGAGGAATCAAGAGTTCAGTTTTGGGTGGTGGCTGGTGGCTCAGGCCTGTAATCCCAGCACTCTGGGAGGCCAAGACAGGAGAATTGCTTGAGGTCAGGAGTTCCAGACCAGCTTGAGCAAGGGCAAGACCTCATCTCTACTAAAAACAGAAAAATTAGCCAGACATGGTGGTGCACGCCTGTAGTCCCACCTACTTGGGAGGCTGAGGCAGGAGGATCGCTGGAGCCTAGGAGTTTGAGGTTGCTATGAGCTATGCTGACGCCACTGGCGCCTAGCCAAATGACAGAGCAAGACTCTATCTCAAAGAAAAAAAAAAAAAGAAGAAGAAAAAAGTTCAGTTTGGGGCATGTAAAATTTCAGATGTGTTAGGTGTATAAGCCGAGAGTTCAAGACCAGAAATATACATTAGGGAGCATAAAACTGGATAGTCCACCAAGGGAGTTTGTGTAGATTGAGAAGCAGCTCAGATTGAACTGGGGTGTACTCCAATATTTAGAAATTGGGCCAAAAAGGAGCAAGCAAAGAGGCTGAGCAAGTAAGCAGAAAGTGAGAGAGGAATGGTGTTCAAGAAACAAAATAAGAAAGTATTTCAAGAAGAAGGAAGTGTTCAACTGTGTCTGTTATTCCAGAAAGATTGATTAGGATGAGAACTGAGAATTGACTCTTGGGTAGGTCAACAAGGAGGTGGTGCATAGATGATTTTGATAAGGAAGTACAGTGAGTTGAAAGTGTGATTGGAGTAGAAAGAGAAAAAAAGAAAAGAAATTGGCGCTAGTAAGTAAAGCAACCTTTTTGAGTTTTGCAGTGAAAGAGAGCAGAGAAATGGGGCAACCTTGGACAGTAATGTTTGTCAAACAGAAGTTTTGGGGTCTTTCAGATGAGAGATATTATAGCATGTTTGCATGCTTATGAGTATGTTCCAGTAGAGAGATAAATTGATAATGCAGGAAAGAAAGGGGACAATTGATAAAGTAATGATTTGATCTAAATAGAAATTTGGGCCAGGACATACACAATGTGATCCAGACCTAGGGCCCTTTCCATCTTCTCCCGACTCCTGGTGGGTGGAACAGTGGAACAAAGGGTATTGACTCCTCTCCTCTCTTCCTACCTTTGCTTGACAGGGCTTCCCTGTCTTCCAGCCCACGTCCTACCTTTGTGAAGTTGTATCAATCCACCAGGCCAAAAGATGTGACCCAGGTCCCAGTGGGGAGAAATATCTAAGTGACAAAGGACAGGCTGCCCATAGTACATTGTCCATATACTTGAGCCATCTATTCTGGGTGCTCTATGTACAGGGACTACCAGCTTTTGGATCTCTGGAGGATGCTGGGCGGGTACACCTTGCCCCCCAGGGATGAATCCAGGTCTGGGCTGGGCAAAGGGTCTGGGAAGGACATTTCCCTCAAGAGTAACTTCCATCAGGCTTCATCTGGGTTAATACACATTTCATTTAATATGCAAATGCCCTGAGAATATCAATTAAACTTATCAGGCATCTACTCCTTAGAGTGATTTCCCTGCTTTGGAAGGGAGGCCTGGTCATTTTGGGGACTTGAGACTCTTTAGGATTAGGCCTGGGGAAATTTCTCAATCAGAAAGCATCCTAAAAGACAGGGGAGATGGAAAAAAAAAGAGGATCTAAAAGGGAGATAGGAGGGTCCTAAAAATCGTTTTTACCTATCTGTCAATTTTGAGAAGGCTCCTGCCTGTTATTGCTGCACACTGGCAAGCAGCTGATAAGGTGGAAAAGCCTTGGCTTTGAGTCAAAATGGTCTGGGTTTCAATCTAGCTCTACCATTGATTCATTTATTAGATGTGGATCTTGGACAACTGCCTGATCTATTTTTAATTCTGTAAAGCGGAAAGAGAGGAGAGATGTAAAGGAGATCTTCCCTCCTTCCAGGGGCCATCTGTGTGTGGTGGTGGGGCATAATAACCAGGCTGGTAGTGCCCCCTATGCCCCACATAGGGAATGGCATCCACTTCAATGGGAGGCCAAGGTGGCCTTGAGGCTGAGTTGGAATCCCTGAGAGAGAAAAGTGTATAGTGAATGAGATGGTCATAGGTACTCTGGGTATTCCAGTGTGGTGAGAGTGGAGAGAACCAGAGTTTTAGGGACAGATGAAAACTTGGCAGAAAAATCGAAAGAGAAGCAAACATATGGAGGCATAAATTCCCTAATCTAGGTTCGGTGCAGCCAGCAGCCCTTTTCTTCCCCGTCCTCAACCACCATACACACGCCTGACATCTACACCACTGCCCATCCTCTCTCTCTCTCTCTTTTTTTGTTTTTTTGTTTTTGTTTTTTTTTTTTTGAGACAAGGTCTCATTCTGTTGCCTGGGCTAGAGTGCAGCAGCATCATCATAGCAACCTCACACTCCTGGGCTCAAGCAATCCTCCTGCCTCAGCCTCCCAAGTAGCTGGGTGGGACTACAGGCGCACACCACCGTGCCTGGCTAATTTTTCTATTTTTCATAGAGGCAGGGTCTCGCTATGTTCTTAGGCTGGTCTTGGACTTGAACTCAAGTGATCTTTTTGCCTCAGCCTCCCAAAGTGCTGGGATTACAGGTGTGAGCCATTATAAGCCTGCCCACCATTTCTGAACCTAGTCCTCAGAGATTCAGCCCCTCCAAACTGGTCAATTTTGATATCATCTTGGTTGTAGGCTCAGCTCCCTTCCCCAATGACACACTGGTTGACACATGCCACAGGGTGACACACCATAGGATGCCTCAAGGTACACGGGGCGACAGAGTGACACATACACGCCACATATTTAATCTCTCCATGCACACACTCATCCACCCACTCCACTCACAGTTCCAGACACTCTATTCCTCAATCAAGCTTCTGGGTCTCTCCTGTCAACAGCTGCCACCTCCTTCCCCACGCACTGCCCCAGGTGGTGACTGTGACAAGATGACTGGATGATCCTTTCTGACCTGAGCTACATTCCAAAATTCTTTGGAAAATTTCCTAACATCCCTCCTCAGAACAAGGAGTTTCTTCACACACTGACAATGGGTGTGTGCACCCTCAAAACGCCCTAGCACGTTCTCACTTGCATTAACATTCACATTGTTGCGCTTACACACCATACACACAGAGCCACCTGTGGGCTCCTTCTGGCCCACATGCTCCAACTGCTGCTGCATCAGGTTTCTCTCCACTGCCTAGCTCCTTTTGGTCACCTAAGCACCCCCGCAGCCACCCCGGGGATTTCCCTGACCACAGCCCAACTGACGCCCCAGTCTCCCCCTTTTCCTTCTCAGTCCAGCCATGGGGGTTCCTGGGTGGTTAAGCGTCTCTCCGGAGTCCCTGCCCAGAACCACATCACCACAGCTTTCCTCCCGCCGCTCAGGATGGGGGAGAGAGGGGACGCCGGCGGGGCCTGGGGTGACGTCGAGGGGACAGCCCCACTGCGGGCGGCAAGGCTGGCTGGGCTCCTGGCGGGTGCTCCCCACTGCACATTGTCGCCGCGCCCCCTGGCGGATGCTGGTCCCCGACGGGCTCCGGACACTAAGAGAAGTGAGGCGGGCGCGCGTGGGAGGGTGTCCCAAGGGGAGGGGTCCGCGGCCAGTGCAGGCCTGGAGGCGGAGGACACCGGGCATGGGGAGGGGGTGAGCCCCGACGGTCAGCGCGTCAGCTCTAGGCTCAGACGAGCGGGAGCCAAGGCTCCGCTCTCGCTGCCCATTGTCTGCGTCCCTAACCGGTGCGCCCTGGTGCCACAGTGTGGCCCGGAGGGGCAGCCTCCTCCCATCACTTCAGCCAGCGCCGCAACTATAAGAGGCGGTGCCGCCCGCCGTGGCCGCCTCAGCCCACCAGCCGGGACCGCGAGCCATGCTGTCCACCGCCCGCCCCCGGGGTTCTTAAAGCCAGACTGGGAACTCTCGCCACTGCCGCCACCGCCGCGTCCCGTCGCACCGTCGCGGGCAGCAGCCAAAGTCGCCGCAACTGCAGCACAGAGCGGGCAAAGCAGGCCATGGGGCGCTGCGCGCTGTTGCCCGGCTGGGTTTCTGCTACGCTGCTGCTGGCACTGGCCGCTCTGCCCGCAGCCTTGGCTGCCAACAGCAGTGGCCGATGGTGGTAAGTGGGTTGGTGCGGGGTCGCCACTTGTCCTGGGGCACAGAGCCAGGGGCCAACCCTACCCAGCTTCCCACGCTCTGGGATCTGTCCGCGGACAGGCTCCCTCCGGCGCTGACTTCCCTCCGCGACACCGAGGGGCGCTCTGGCGTAGTGCTGCCCCAGAAACTCCAGCTCTGCCGAAGTGGGACAAATGATCCGCCCGCGGAGGCCTAAGATACCCCAGGCAGGGAGCCCACTCTCATCTAGCACCGCCCTTCCCCTTTGAGCACCAGCCTTACAGAGGTGGCCGCACCACAGGTTCTCTGGAAGCGAAGGATCAGGCGTTGGCTTAGAAAGGAGGCAAGAAGAGGGTGGAACTCCTAAGCATTTCACATCTCGGGTGGGCAAGGGCTGCAGGCCATGATTTCCTCGCTCAAGCTGATCAGAAGGAGGCTCCAAAAGCCAGGGTATCCTAGCACTCTGGGAGGCCTAGGCTGGCGGATTGTTTGAGCTCAGGAGTTCGAGACCAGCCTGAGCAAGAGCGAGACCCCGTCTCTACTAAAAATAAATTAATCGGACAACTAAAAATATATAGAAAAAAACTAGCCGGGCATGGTGGTGCAAGCCTGTAGTCCCAGCTACTTGGGAGGCTGAGGCAGGAGGATCGCTTGAGCCCAGGAGTGTGAGGTTGCTGTGAGGTAGGCTGATGGCACGGCACTCACTCTAGCCCAGGCAAAAGAGTGAGACTCTGTCTCAAAAAAACAAAAAAAAGCCAAGGTAGACACTCCGTCTCCTGGTTCCCCATACCTTTGTTCAGTCTCCGGACACGGGGATCCGAGAGCAGCCCTAAGACTCCTAGGCACACAAAAGTCTAGATGCCCAGTTCTTTCAAACTGGTGAGCCTGGTAGCGCGGAATCATTACCTTATTATTGATCTCCCAAGACTCTCTCCTTATAGCACCAGACAAAGAACAGGAGGGCACAGCCTTCATGGCTAGGATGCAGGTCCCCTTCCCAAACCTGAGCTTCTATCATGCGTCCCACCAGGGGCATCGTCAACGTAGCCTCCTCCACGAACCTGCTGACCGACTCCAAAAGTCTGCAGCTGGTGCTCGAGCCCAGTCTGCAGCTTCTGAGCCGCAAACAGCGGCGTCTGATCCGCCAGAACCCGGGGATTCTGCACAGCGTGAGCGGGGGGCTGCAGAGCGCCGTGCGGGAGTGCAAGTGGCAGTTCCGGAATCGCCGCTGGAACTGCCCCACTGCTCCAGGGCCCCACCTCTTCGGCAAGATCGTCAACCGAGGTGGGTGCCCAGGAATGCGACGCTTCCGGGACCAGGGAAAACGCGGGGTCACCCCCAGGGCATGGGCGGGCGAGTGCAAGGAAGGTGTCTCAGGCGCCTGAAGGGGCACACGGTCAACCCGCCAAGTGCCTAGTGCCCAGCGCTAGCCCGGGCCAGACTCTTTCTACCAGGCGTTTTCCACCCGTGGACCGTGGGGACGAACTTAACTTTTCTGAGCTACTGTCCCAGAGAAAGAGAGTTCCGGGTCGTGGACGCCGGCTGACCGCAGCTTTCCCCAAGCCTGAGAAGTTGCTTTCTGCGGGCGTGTCTTGCCTCCTGCCCAGCAAGGCTTGCATTGCCAAAATGGGCCGAAAGTTTGAGCTTTCGAAGAGGTCATAGTAATGCATAGTTCTTCCGCTCCCTTCTTTTCGGGTTTTTCTCTTTCGGGCTGCCCCACTTCTGCATTACAGCCAAAACGCGCCTTTCTGAAGAGTTTCAGTAAGGCGTGATTACGACGGTGGACGTGGGTGCGTGCCCACGCACCTGCTTTCTCTATGAGACCTAGAGACCAGCTTTCCAACACAGAGGGCCACGGGGCTCTCAGGACTCTAAGGGTGGAGTCGGGGCGTGGGACTCCAGGGTCCCAGTCTCTCCACTGAGCCGCGCCCCGCGTATCCCCTACTGATTCCCTCTCCCTTCTTCCACAGGCTGTCGGGAAACAGCTTTTATCTTCGCCATCACCTCCGCCGGGGTCACCCATTCGGTGGCCCGCTCCTGCTCAGAGGGGTCCATTGAGTCCTGCACGTGTGACTACCGGCGACGTGGCCCTGGGGGCCCTGATTGGCACTGGGGGGGCTGCAGCGACAACATTGACTTCGGCCGCCTCTTCGGCCGGGAGTTCGTGGACTCGGGAGAGAAAGGGCGGGACCTGCGCTTCCTCATGAACCTTCACAACAATGAGGCGGGCCGCACGGTGAGCCGGCTAAAGAGGCTCCGCACCCGAAGCGGAGTGGCAGGGACTAACCTCGGGCTCGGGAAGTAGCGGTCGGTGATTAGGCAAGGGGCACCAGGAGAGGGCGTACTGAAAGAGCGGGAGGCTTGGAACGAAGCTGAAGAATAGAGAATACAGTGACTGAGGGCAAAGGGATGTCTCGGCTGATGGCAGGTAAAATAGAGGAGGTTAGAAGTCATCCAAACCATAGAATGTATTGCCTACAGTCCCTCCATTGTACAGATTCGAAAAATAAGGTTGAGAGGCCGAGACTGACTCGACCGGCTTGGAGCAGAGCTGGGCCAGGTTTCAAATCTCAGCGGGACACTTTGCGCCTCCCTTCCAGTGGCTCAGCTAGGTCTGGGCCTTTGCTAAGGTCCGGTCCCGGTATCGTCCGGGAGGGGGCGGTATCTGGGATGGTGGCTCTAGCCCAGTGCCCTGGGACACCCTTTCTTCCCCCCTCCCCCCAGACCGTATTCTCCGAGATGCGCCAGGAGTGCAAATGCCATGGGATGTCTGGCTCTTGCACGGTGCGCACGTGCTGGATGCGGCTGCCCACGCTGCGTGCCGTGGGCGACGTGCTGCGCGACCGCTTCGACGGTGCCTCGCGCGTCCTCTACGGCAACCGCGGCAGCAACCGCGCTTCGCGGGCGGAGCTCCTGCGCCTAGAGCCTGAAGACCCGGCCCACAAGCCGCCCTCCCCCCACGACCTCGTCTACTTCGAGAAATCACCGAACTTCTGCACGTACAGCGGACGCCTGGGTACAGCGGGAACTGCAGGGCGCGCCTGTAACAGCTCGTCGCCCGCGCTAGACGGCTGCGAGCTGCTCTGCTGTGGCCGGGGCCACCGCACGCGCACGCAGCGCGTCACTGAACGCTGCAACTGCACGTTCCACTGGTGCTGCCACGTCAGCTGTCGCAACTGCACGCACACGCGCGTACTGCACGAGTGTCTGTGAGGCACTGCGCGGACTCTCCCCAGGAACACTCTCCTCAAGCCCTCCCCCAAACAGACTCGCTGGCACTAAAGACCCTGATATTCGACCACCCCAGTACCTTCAGCCACACTCCCCGCAGTTCATACCTATCCCATCTCTCCCGCTTCCTTCCACCTGGGGACTCCTCAAACCACTTGCCTGGGGCAGCACGAACCCTCTTGCCATCCCGATGGACCTGCCCGGACCTACCTCCCTCCCTCTCCGCGGGAGACCCCTTGTTGCACTGCCCCTTGCTTGGCCAGGAGGTGCGAGAAGGCTGCATCCCTCCCCCAACCCGGGTCAGCTCCTGACGGTGTTGCTCTGCCTGGTCCACTGCTTCAGCGACCTTTCTCCTTCCCCTTTGTCCTCCGTTTTCTCCAGGTCCTCACGCCCCTTCCCATTCATTCTCCTGGCAAGGGTGCAGACCCTGAACGCACACCTGGGCATCAGGGCCTTTCTCCTGCCCACCTGCAGCTGAAGCAGGAGGTTCCAGGGTGAAAGGGCAGCTGTGGTGATGTGGAAATGAGGTTGGGGGACACAACAGAAATATCCCCATTCTCCTTCTGTCCTGGAGCCACTGAACAGCTGTGAGCCATGCCTCCCAGGGCCACCTCCTACCCCTTCCTGTCCTGCCTCCTCATCAGCGTGTAAATAATTTGCACTGAAACGTGGATACAAAGCCACGAGTTTGGTTGTTGTAAATAAAACTATTTATTGTGCTGGCTTCCAGCCTGGTTTGCAGAGACCACCTCCACCCCAACCCAACCCCTCTTTGCTCTTCTCTCCTTTTGCCCTCCAGCCTCTTCCAGTCCCTCTTCTCGATTTCTCAAAGATGCCTTTGCCTACTGAAATCAGTATCTCCTTTCACTGTAGCTATTAGTGGCTCCTCGCCCCATCTGTATAGTATCTTCCTCTGTAGAATAAAATCTCTATTTTTATCAATGACTTGGTGGCTTTTCCTTAAATCCAGAACACAACATTGCTTGTGGTATCCCCTTCCCCCTCCTTTTACCACTTCCAGGCTTGAGGGCTTACCTCTCTTAAACAAATAAGATTCATTGTTGGGGGACTGGTTTCCAGACCCTGCAAGAGGTCCCTGAGATTCTGACCCTTGGATGACCCTAATGAGGCCATTGGGAAAAGAACCTGGTCAGGAGGCAAAAGAGTCTGCAGGGTTCTTCCTCCTGATCTAACACTGACTGGCTGTGTGAAATGGGCAAGTGCATGTGCTAAACAAACACACACACTCTGCACCTGCTTTTCCTACCTGGAAGAGTTGTGAAAATAGTTATAATTGAGTGATAGCCACAATCATGTTCTGAAAAGTAAGAAAAGAAACTCAAGCAGAAAGGGTGCTGCTGTCCCCAATGGGGAGAGCTATTGGCCCCTAAAGCTCATCTTCAGCTGTGGTCACAGCACTGGCAGGGGTTAAGCCCCCTCTTCCAAGAAAAGTAAATATTTTATTAAGACCCCAGTTCCCAACCTTGGGCTCAGGGGGATCCAGGGAACAGATGATAAACTCAAGTCCTGGACCCATAATCTCAGACATGCTTGTGGGAGAGAAGGGAGCAGGAGGGTTAGAATCCAAATACAGGTTAGGCTTAAACCAATGTAACCAAAAGGAAACCCAAGTGTGATCCACAACCAAACCATTAAGCAAGCCATTCCCATAAAGAGCCAGAATGAGGATTCCTTTACTAACAACATTGATATGATACACTTGTGTGCACATTCACCAGAGTGGGCAGGAGCTCTAATCCCGCCTATAACCCTAAACCTATCTCTAACTCTATCCTCTCCTTGTTCCTAGGTCTAGGTTGAACCTTAGCCTTAACCCTAACTTCAGACAAACACTAACTCCTTCCTAAACTCTAATGTCTGTCCCTAATCCTAGCTCCTTCCACTAGGGGAGGACCAGAAGGGCAGGGGGAGCCAGGAAGCCCTTCATCCACACCCCAAGGGGAACAACTGGTCATGGCCTACTTGAGAATTTTCCCCTTTTCCCAGGAGCCTTTTGCTGTTGTCCTTGCCTCCCACCTCTCGATGGATGGATGTGTGAACTCTGACTCCTGTTGGCCTTTCAGATACCTGTGGGGGTAGGCGAGTGCAGCCAGGGGCTGCTCAGCTCCACAGTGCTATCCCTTTCCCTTTCTCTCCATCTGCCAAGCTAGCACCGTCTCAGCTGCAATGCTCAGCCTATGGGGAGGAATAAAAACCTATTGGTCCTAGGTAGGAAGCACGCAACAGGTCTTGGGTTTCCACTAAAGAACATCCTGCAGACAATGCCTAGTCTACAACCAAAAAAGACATTAGATCTCCCAGCTCCCAAAGTAAGAAGTTAAAGGGCTGCCTGAAGCAGGAGAGGGGCCTAGGCCCCAGTTGGACAACACTCAGAGTTGGGGAGAAACAGTAGCCTAGGGAGTCAAAGGGTTGGCAGCTGTCTCTAACTACTCTCACCTAAGTCCTAACTCCAAGAATTGGAGTTGGTATCAGCTTTCAGGCCTGGAAGTAGGGGAGCTCTGGGCTGAGCTGACACACAAGTTGGAAGAACAGCAAGGGAAAGCAATGAATCCTTTTCTGTCCCTAAGTACACTTTCAACAATTCTCTTGCTTTCTCAGCCTCAATTGCCTTGTCTATTAAACAGGGATAGTGGCCAGGAGCAGTGGCTCACGCCTGTAATCCTAGCACTCTGGGAGGCCTAGGCGAGCGGATTGTTTGAGCTCAGGAGTTCGAAACCAGCCTGAGCAAGAGCAAGACCCCGTCTCTACTAAAAATAGAAAGAAATTAATTGGACAACTAAAAATATATAGAAAAAATTAGCTGGGCATGGTGGCGCTTGCTTGTAGTCCCAGCTACTTGGGAGGCTGAGGCAGAGGATTGCTTGAGCCCAGGAGTTTGAGATTGCTGTGAGCTAGGATGATGCCACAGCACTCTGGCCCGGGCAACACAGTGAGACTCTGTCTCAAAAAAAAAAAAAAAAAAAGAGGGATAGTTATCATTACTTATCCTTCAGGGAGGTGATGAAGTTCAGATGAGGTACTGTACATGAAAGCTTGGGTCATTAGAACACTTACGCCTCTTCTGTACCAGGCATCTGCCAAAGGCTAACAATACAGTGATGTTCAAGCTATAGTGCCTGCTCGGAGGAGGTGACGGTCTGGTCAGGCAATCAAGCACATCAACAGATATTATCAGTATAAATGGGAGAATGCAAGGAAGGCTCGGTGAAGTGTAAAGTCCTTTGCACATGCATTGAGTTTAAGGACAGACTCTCATACTCCAGTCCTCAGCATGGAGTCCCTTCTCTTCCAGGGGCTGCGACGTCAAAGGCAGGTGGTACAGGAAGTGCAGAGTGAGGCTGGGGCCTCAATGGGGCACTAATAAAATACAAAAAACAAGTTAAACAAAGATCCTATAGGATCTGCAAAGCAATACATAGAAGGTAATTACTATATTTTGTTATTATGATCATCTGTGCTGTCCTCACGCAGGGCTAGAGTGGGTAAATCCTGGGGACAAGAACAGCTGTGCCTAGAAAGAGGCCTCACAAATGTTTCAGGGCCCAAAGTGGCTCAGAGTGGTGGCCATGGGATAGTGTCATCAGGAAGGTGTCTGATGCTCCAGCTCTCATCCACCTTTGGTCTTCAAGTGCCAGGTGCTGTACACTTCAGGGGATCTGAGGCTGGCAGGGACGCTGGACACAGGTTAGCCTCAGCAAGCGAGGGAGAGACTGGTCCTGAACTATCCTGGGGGGAGTGGAAAAGCTGAGAGGAAAGGCAGGCTGTGCGCAGTCCCCAGGGGTTCAGCAAGCCAGCACCACACACCCTGCCACACGCACCCTGGAAAAACCCTGTCAGTGGGGCTGCAAATACCCTAGGGTCCAGCCCCCACCCCCCTCATCCCAGGCTGGCTCAGTCTTCCTCTCCAGGCCAGAGGGAGAAAAATAACAAAATGAGGAGAAAATAAGCTGTTTGGCTGTGGTGTGAGCAGGAATATCCATGCAGAGCTGCCCACCACTCACCCTTACTCACTCTTTCCACACCCAGCCGGGGCGCCCAGCATGAGACAGACCACCCCCCTGCCCCCTCCCCCGTCTGGGCTAAAAGCAGACGCTGGTGAGCGAGCAGCAGGTTATAAATATGCCCAGGGAACTGCCGCCAACTCGCTCCCCTGTCATCCCCCGGGAGGGGTAGGGTGGGGTGGCTCCTAGGGAGGAGCCAGGGCTGTCCTGTTCCCTGAGGCCCAGGAGGAAGTGGGGCTTCCAAGAGGCCACTGCATTTTTTTTCTGCCCTTTTCAAGATGAATGAACCATTGCCACTCCATTTTCCCTGGACATTTGCACATTTCTTCAGAGATGGGGTCCCTACCCTCCCTGGGCCACTGCTGGAAACTCAGAATGAAAGGGCCCAAAGCCACTCTGTGTCTTGGTGCAGCCCAGTGCCACTTCTTTTCCTCATACCCATTTACTCTCAGCAAAAGTTCATTCATTCATTCAACAAGCATGGACAGAAGGCCTGTTGAATGCCAGCCCCCATGCACAGGCACGCCTGCACACACAAACATATGCGCATGCGATGCATGTGCACACCCAGCCACCCTCCTCCCATGTGTTCACGTCAGCTGCAGCCCCTCCTAAGGACTTCCTGGCTCACACCTGACAGCCTCATCAGGAAAGGTAAAGCTTCAGGCCCCCAGGTGCACCTCAGAGCAGGTTATGTGTGGGGGTAGGGGTGCAGAGAACAGAGCCCCGCTGCACAGGGGTGGGGAAGCTGCAGCCTTGGGGCCACATGTGGCCTTCTGGATCCTTGAGTGAGGCCTTGTGCAGCCTTTTGACTGAATGCAAATTTTACAGGACAAATTCTTTTAATAAAGGGATTTGTTCTGTGAAGTTTGGATTTGGTCAAGGGGCTGTACTGGGGGATCTGCAGGGCCACGTGCGGCCTTAAGGCCCCAGGTTCCCCACGCCTGCATGACATTCCTGCTTCCACTACTTCCCTGATGAATGAGGGGGTCCTTTCTCCCCTCTCTGCCCAATCGTCCTCACAACGTAGGAACCATGTGAGGAAGAAAGAGCCATTCTGTGAAATGCTGAGAGTACCTGCCCAAGCTGCCACAGCCTACTGCCTCCCAGCCACCTGTCAAGTAGGTGCCAAGCTGAGCAAGAGGGGGCAGTACCACCCTGGGAAGCTCCCAGCTTTCCTCCCCCAGGGCTGAGCCCCTCCCTTCTCCCTCCTCCCTATTAATCCTCGGAAGTAAAGGGGCCGTCCCTGGCGGCCCCTCAGCCCTATTGTGGCCCCTCGCCCTCCTCGGCTGGCGTCTAATTAACTCCTCCTGCCCCTGGTTTTGTGTGCCCCCCTTACCCTACCTTGTCAGCCCCGCCCCTCCGCTCGGCCAGCTCCCCCCCACGGACATTCCAGCCAGGCCGGGCCAGTGTGCCAGGGCAACCAGGGCCGGACCAAGGCCTAATCCCCCTGCCGCCTGGCCCAGCTCAGGGAGCCCCACTCACCTCCCCGCTATCTGGGGGCTGCCCGGCTCTGCTGTGGCGGAGACACACAATCGGGACAAAGGCTCAGCCCCCAGGGGGCTAACTCAGCCTTCACGCCCAGGTTGTGCGGCATTTGGGGAGTTTAATGAATTGTCCATCATGCCTTTCAGGGCCCGCCCGTCAGCCTGGATTAATCTTCGGAGCCCTGGTGGGGTAGGAGACACTAAGCCTGTATTTATTACTCTCCCATTGTCACTAATTGAGGTAATTATCTGTGACTCTGGCCTGGCCAACAATGCGGCATTCACTCCCGGGACCTCGATGGGCCTGGCTCCCACTCTCGGCACCAACCCTCCCTCCCCTTCTCTTCCAAACCCGCCAAGGGCTAAGATGGGCCCTGGAGTATGTTGGGAAAGTGGACAATGTCCCACAGTGCTTCACCTCACAGCCAGTGTCACCCACAGCCACCACTGTGGAGTTGTGTCCAGGGAGAGCCCTGGTCCCCTCAAAGAAAGTGAGAAAAGAAGGAAGCCTCTTGCGGGGACAGGTTTGGCTGGCAGAACCCTCAGGCCAGAGAGGGGCATGTTTCTGAGGTCTCTGGTTTTCTGGACTCTCCAACTCTTCATCTCTGGGTGAGTGGCACCAGGGTCTCACAGGGCGCTTTTGTGATCCACTCTCATGTCCTGGTAGCCTCGAGAGCTCTATGGTGATAGGAGGCCCTATCCCATAACAGGCCTACTCTGGAGAGGTCCCTAAAGCTGCCAGGGCTGGCAGAGTGGCTGTGGATATGATGGGGGAGGTTAGGAGGAGAACAGGAAAGGGCTTGTCAGGGAGCTCAGGAGAAGGACAAGAAGAGCCCTCCCAGGAAGGGTCACAGCATTCCCAGAGGTCACGCTAATGTGGCCATGCACATTAACAACTTCAGGGAGAAGCTTGGATTTGGAGTGGTGAGCAATGCTAAAGAGTATATTTCATGTGGAGATGGCTTCCTAGGTCAAGGGGACTGGCCCTGGGGAACAGATGCGTGAGAGTGTGTGCAAGTGGGAGAGAGAGAGAGACAGAGAGAGAAGAAAGATTTGGGCAGGACTAGACTGTGAGCTCCTTGAGGTCAGGAACTGTGTCTTGGTCACTGTTGTTTTACAAGAGTCTAACATGTACCTGGTGTGCATACAGTAGGCACTGTTGAATAGGTGGTTCCAGATGCACTTGCATTGAAATTGGGGTCTGTCAGCTTTTCTCTTCCACAGCTGCACTCAGGCTCTTCATTCTCTCAGGACTTGCTGGAAGGAGATATCTAGACCATCCCTGGACAGTTCCTGGATGGGCACTTCACCGGCTGAAACACTACAGACCCTGGCAGAACTGAGCCACAGTTGGGACAGCGCCACCTTGTGGTGTCTCTTGGGAGAACTCTTGGAGAGACCCCAGCAAGAGAGGGCAGGGTCATCTCTCCTTGGAAGGGGATCACACCAGGCAGTAGCCATCCCTCCTCCTACATTTCTGATTCTGCATTGCCACGCCCGTGTTCCTGTGGCGGTCTTACCATTTGTTCCTTCCTTATGGCAGCATTTTCTGAGAGCCTGCTCCATGCCAAGCTTGTAGGGGATACAGAGCTATATCAAAGGCACAGGCCTTGGATAGCTCATGGTCCCCCTGCATGCATTCCACAAGGTAACAAGACCAACAGGGTTATAATCAGGCAACAGGAAAAACAATCCTATAGATGCTGAGGAGGCACTACAACATTCCCAGCTCAAAACTCTCTATCATTCACCTCTCCCTTTATTCCTCTCACGAAAGCTCAAATGCTTTATCCTTTCTCTCAAGAAAGACTTCATGATGTGACTCCCGCACGTCTTTCAATGGCGGCACCCATGATCTTGCACCTCTTCATTCCCCAGTACTCCTGTTCCCTGTGAAAACCATGTGTTTTCCCAACCTCTCCACCTTTGCCCACACCCTGGAATGCACCCCTTCCCTCTCTCCCCATCTCGAAACCTGTCTCAGCTCTCCCTGTCTCCATGAAGACTCTTCTAACTTGGCAGAGAGGTCTTGACTGTTTGAACTCCCAAAGTACCTTGTTGGTAGGGCTTTTGTTAGCAGCACACACTGGCTGTCCCACAGATTGCAGATACTGGTGATCTGTGTATATTACTCATTCTCCCACTAGGCCCTTGTAGCACTGAGCTAAGCACATCATGTGCCCTTGTTAAATGATGACTAGATGGATGGATAAATAAATAGATGTATGGTAGATGGATAAATGGATGGAAGTATGAATGGCCAGATAGATGACAGATGGGTTGGTGGATGGATGGATAAGTGGATGGGTGGATGGACAGACAGATGAATGAATGGAGCATCCTTCCATAGAAGGACTCACAGAAGGCTATGTAGTAGCAGGGGCTTCAAGGGAGGAAGGACCCCATGCCAGGACATGAAGAGGACAGCAACCAGGCTGAACCTTCCTTCGCTAACATATGCGTGCTCAGCTACTGGTCTCCCAGAGGCCTGGATATATTCCCTTTCCTGGAGATGCTCCTTCCCTCATTCACTCTGGTCCCTCAGGAATGCCTTCATTAACATATATTATGCTGTCTGCCTGCACTGTAATGACTCTGTGGGTTTCATCTTCCATATCTCCTCTCCTCTATTATACACACCATAGCTTGTGAGCTCCCTGAAGGTAGGAAGCATGCCTAGTCTCTTCTGTGTCCCTAGGACCTGGCATACATGTTTAATGGGTAAGTGAACAAATGAAAAACTGAGTGAATGCTAACCCTTTTCCCCACAGATACACTTTGCACACTTCCTAAGTCCTCATGTTTGGCCATCTCTCATGGTCCTCTCCTTCTGTCTCTCTCTCTCTCACACACACACACACACACACACACACACACACACACTCGTGACCCTCTAAGGTCCCAGAGTTATGGCCTGGCTCTGGGTTTCCTTTATCCATTTGTGCCTGATCTAGGGAAGTCCCAGGCTCTCCTGAGTGTCTGAAAGAGAGAGAGAGCTCTTGGATCCTCTAAAGCCATGTTAACTGGGCCCCAGGTGGGGCAGGACAGGGCTTCCCTGGGAAGAACCTGGCTGTTGGGGGGGTAAAAGGTCCTGTGCTAACCTGAGGGCTGCGGCCCCAAACTGACCACATCCTCCTGTGTCTGCTGTCCCTACTCCTGACCAGTGAGGCTGTCCCAAGGCGGGGGGTGGTTGTGGCCTCCGTCTCAAGGCTGGCTGGCTGGCAGACACAGCCAGATTTAGAAGTCATTTTCGCAGCAGGGAGCCTCCAGCCTCCCACCCACGGGCCCTGCAGGGCCAGTCTGAGATAGGGCTCACCAGGGGCTGGCCCTCAGACCTGCAGTCGCTCCTCCCTTCTTCTCTCTCCCTGTCTCCCCAGAACTTTGGCAGCTGGTGCTGACTGTATCCTTAGGTAAAGATAAAGGAAGTTCTGGGGAAAGAAGTATGTTATCTTGACACCCTAACCGCCCAAGTGCTTCCAGTATACCATTCACCCATTCAAGGGGCAGTTTGTGCCCACCACAGGGCTCCTCTCCCCTCTCAACCTGGCCTCTGCTGCCTGTTTCTCCTCCTCCCCTGCTTCTGATTCTCTTCCCCATCCTCCTATTCTCATATCCCAACACTAATGAAATAGCTCTAGAGAGAAATAATAATAACAATAATCATAATCAGTGCTAACACTTACATATCACTTACTATGTACCAGGCAGGCATTGTTCTTAAGTGCTCTACAAATCAAATCATTTAATCCTTCCAACAACCCTAAGAGAGAAGTACTTTTTTGTTTCTTTCTCTGAGACAGAGTCTTGCTCTGTCGCCCAGGGCTAGAGTGCAGTGGTGTCATCATAGCTCACAGCAACCTCAAACTCCTGGGCTCAAGCGATCCTCCTGCCTCAGCCTCCTGAGTAGCTGGGACTAAGAACATGCACCACCACACCTGGCTAATTTTTCTATTTTTTGTAGTGAGAGGATCTCACTCTTGCTCAAGCTGGTTTCGAACTCCTGACCTCAAGAGATCTTTCTGCCTTGGCCTCCCAGAATGCTAGGATTACAAGCATGAATCACTGCACCCATCTGAAAAGCACTTTTAATAATCCCATTTTGTAAGGATGCTGAGGCACAGAGAGGTTGAGTAACTTTCCCAAGGTCACAAAGCTTGTATGAGGTACAGGTAAGATTTAAACGTAGGCTGCTAGGCCTCAGAGTGCATGTTCTAAACACATTACCCCATTTCTCTGACAATGGCAGCAGCGTGGGTGAGCTCTTAGAAATGTTGTTCATCCTCAGAGGGGCTCAGGCAGGATGGTGGAGCCCACCCCCACAGAGCCAGTCCCTCTACCACGCAGCTCATCTCTTCTATCAGCCCCAGAGCCCTGGAGCCCCTGGGCTGTAGCAAAATCCAGGCAGATGCTGTCACCACTGTCCTGGCCTTTCTCAATTTTCCTCCTTGCCTGAAGGTCCAAGGCACACACACTCCTCAGCTCGACCAAGTTCACCCCAATCTGGCCTCAGTTTTCACTCCTGCCTTATCTTCCACAAATTCCCCAAATGTACTCCCAACTGCAGTCAAACCAGACCATTGGGTAGTGTCCTAAACATACCCTGTTTCGCCGCATCCATGCCTCTATTTTTGCTGTTCCCTCTACTTGAAATGCCCTCTCACTAAATTCTATCTCAGATGCCACCTTCTCCATGGAGCCTTCCCTGATCTCCTAAAATCCACACAATCTCCCTGTTTGACTCCTTATAGTACTTAACACCCACTGCTCGGTACTATCGTTTGTGTATTTTCGTCTTCACCCCTCTGTCAAGCAGGCCTTACTCATCTCTGTCCTGGAGTCCAGTCGAGTGCTTTGCTTCTGGCAGGTGCTGGGTAAACGCTCAGTAGTTACAACTGGTGGTAGGTAGTTGGAATTGCAGTGGAAGGGAGACAGACCTCAGGGACCCTGGACCTCTGCCCAAGGTGACCCCCACTTCCTTTACCTCCTCCGACAAGAGCTAACTTGAAACCTGGCAGTGTGGATTTCAGGTAGGTTCTGGGATGGACCTTCCCCAGGAGCTCTGACCAATGCGCTGCCCTCGGGTTCCGAAACTCAAAGAGAAGACCCTCCCCCGCTGAACCAAGGCCAGCTGAGCCAGCGCAGGGTCGGGTTGTCCCAGACTGCCCTGCCCCACTCTGAGTCCTGCTCAGAGTCTCTCTGGGTGCGGGCGGGAAGTAACGTCGAGATAATTGGAGACTAAAACCGTAAGTGGTTTAAGAGAGGGTTGGGGACCTGAATGCTGAGTGGGAGTTGGGACTCGGTGGGAGTGGGAGCAGAGGCGAGGCTGGGGGCCGGGCCAGCACCGGGCGACTGAGTCTGGGCGAAGCCCCCGCGCCTACCGAGCCAGCAACTAAATTTACCCCGGCTGACTCAGCCCTTGCCCGGAATGGGGAGCGGGGGGAAGAGCCGGCGCGGGTAGGGTGGGGGGCAAGGAAGGGAGAGTCCCGGCTGGGGGAGACAGGGATGGGCCAGGAGTTACCACCGGAGAAAGGAGTACCCCTCCCCCTGACACCGACCGGAAGGAGCGGAGGAGCCCTGGGGGAGGGACACTGTGGGAAAAGGATCAGCGAAAGGAAGAAGATGCCAACGCTGGATAAAGGGAAGCTTAGATTTATTGAGCGCCTACTGTGTGCCACGCACTGCGCAAGGCGCTGTACATACATTATCGCATTAAATCCTCACAACAACCCTGCGAGGTAGGTGTTTATAAACCCCCATTTGACAGATGAGGAAACTGAGGCTCAGGGAGGTGAAGTGATTTGGCCAAGTTCACATGGCTATTACATGGCAGAGACAGAGGTGTCCAGGATCAGAGAGAAAAAAAGACTTCAGTGTCTGAGTCCCAAGCCGGTTGGCGTGGATGAGTACAAAGAGGGGCTCGGCGCGCTCCAAAGGTCTGGGAGGCCGGAGGCCTGCTCCCGGCTCCACAGGATGGAGGCGGCAAGGCGGGGGACTGGCGCGCGGTAAGTAGAGGATCATATTAACTCTCAGTGCCGGGATAGAACTAGCAACCAGGGAAATCTGCGGCCTGCGCGCGCCCCGTAGTGGCTACGGCGAGTATCACACCCCACACCTACAGGCTTCTTGGGACCAGCCTCCTTCCTTGCCTAGCCGGTTTCTGGAAGAGGCAGAGATGTGAGAAAGAAATTCTCAGGGTTCTTGCAGATGGCGATACCACTGGGAGGGAAATCGTGGTAATGCCTCAGAACATCACTAAGGAACACTGGGGAGGAGGAAAAAAGGAAGGCTTAAAGACGATTCCAAGCTGATTCATTAGCTGCCTTCCCTCCCCAGCTCAGACCACCACAGGCCAGGGTAAGTGACAGGGCCACTATCCTGCCCTGCCTTGGGGAGCCCTCACCGAAACTGGGGAGACTAGGACAAGAGCGCCTTGCTCACTTACTCAGCTCTTCTGCAAACCCTGGGCAGTCTCCTAAATTGAGGATGAGTACAGGTGACGAGCAGGCCAGACAGGGGCCCTCAGACTCTGTTCATTTATTCCCAACTCTCCTTCTTGGCTTGTTGAGGGGAGGATGAGATAGAGGCCTCTCCAAAGATCCCAAAACGTCAGGGATGGAAGCATAGACCTTAGAACTCCACGATTTTACATACCAGGAGGCCTGAAGAGGGAAAGTGACTTCCCTAAGGTCAACCAGCAAGTCAGCGGCAGAGCTGGGATTCAAACCCAAGACTTGTGACAACCAAGGTGAGCCCTCCTCCTGGTTTGCTGGTTGTTTCTTGACCTATTTCTCTTCTGCCAAGAACCCCTCTGTCACCTGGTCCAAAGTCTCTCCATCGCTTTCTCCCTCTTACCCAGAGGCCCTGCCCTGCCATTGCCCTCCTATGACTGCCACCATCCCTGCCCTTTTGCCTGATCGTGGCTAGACCTCTCTGCTCAGCTGTACACCTAGTGCATCAGCCCTTGCTGAAGATCTCACTCTTGTGCCCTGAGTGGCAGGCATTAAATTTTCTGTTTACCCTCATCTCTCCTGAAACAAAATTACCTCCGATGGGCATATGCACCCTGTCTTTTTTTTTTTTTTAAGAGACAGGTTCTCACTATGCCTAGCTCACAGTAACCTCAAACTCCCAGGCTCAAGTGATCCTCCCGCCTCGGCCTCCCGAGTAGCTGGGATTACAGGCACACATCACCAGGCCTGACTAATTTTAAAATTTTTTTGTAGAGACAGGGTCTTGTTGTGTTGCCCAGGCTGGTCTCTAACTCTGCCTCTGCCTCCCAAAGTACTGGGATTACAGGCATGAGCCACCGCGTCTGGACCTTTCCTTTCTTTTCTATTTTAAGTGTGGGAATGGGAATGGGTAGGGATACAAGGAAAAGAGAAGCAAAGGAAGTCTGTGGGGAAGAATGCGGACCAGTGAGCCCAAGGATGGATGCGTTGGGGCACACAAATACAAGAAGGGACCTGTCACTGCCTTTCTCTATTTCCCTGTGGGGTCCCCTTGGTGTCCCTCGCCCGAAAGAGGGCCCCCTCGGTTTGGCTGATGACACCTAAAATCTCCCGCGTACTGTCGCTCAGCTCAGCTGTCTTCCCCCCTTCCTGGGGCTGGCTGTTTCCAACCCCGGGCAGGGTCCTCTCGTTCCGCCAGGAGGCGCCCGGGGCTTCTGTGTCGCTTCCTTCATACGAGCTGCTATGGACGCTGAGCTCCTCAGCTTCGTCGGTGTCTGAGTCCGGGGCAGTGTGGCGGCGGATGCGGGACACGGCTTCCCGCAGGGCCCCGGCGTAGGGCCCTGGATTCCGCGCCCAGCCCCGGCCAGCGCGCCACTGGACCGCCGCCACTTCCGAGCCCTCCGCTCTGCCCGCGCCTCCCAAAGCTGCTGGGCCTAAGGCTTGGTGCTCTGGGCTACCTGGCTGCGTTGGGGCGTCCCGCAGGCTTACTTCACCGACTGGGAGCCCCAAGATACGCGAGGCGCGCTCCTCCAGTGAGGAGTCCGCCGGCTTCCCACCCTCTGCTTCGCACCCGCGCCCCCCACCGGGCTGGTGTAAAATGCGACTGCTCAACAGCAGCTTTTGACAAGGAGAGGAAAAGACCGCGGTCCCCTCGCTCTCCTCCTTACCGGCCTTCGGTTGGCTGGGGGCATCTCCCACAACACGCGGCACTCCAGAGGGCAAAAGCTGCACCTGCTGGGTTTGGGGGGTCGGAACATACTGGGATCGTATCACCACGCACGTGGCGTCAATGACAAAGACGCCTTCTCCACTAGCCGGCCCCCGGGAACTGCGGGGCAAGGTGTGGGCGCGGCGGGTCGCCTTCCAACCCTTCAGGGACTCGGGTCCTCCCCCCTCCCTACGACCCAGGGACTCTCTCCACCCCGTGCCTCCTGGAGCCCAAGGTCTGGGAAGTGTCTGGCTATGCCTGGGCGGTTGCTTTTTAGGGGAGGAAATCCAGTATTTGGGGAACCAGATCGGTTCTCTTCCTTCTTTCCCTTCCCTCAAGCCCTTGAGAAGGTGCCTGGCCCTGGGAGCGGGACGCGGGGGGCTGGGAGTCGCAGTTGTAGACCCTGGTGGAGCTGGCACGGTGCCTGGACTCCCTGTAGCTTTGGCTTGGGAATGGCTGTAGCTACCACCACTGTTCAGGCCAGCAGCAGCCGGCCCCAGGCTTTTCTCTGCGGCCCCCTTGCCGGGCTCCGGCCTTGCTCTGGCCGCTCCACAGCCTGGGGATCCCCCCAAGAGACCCTGCCCCTGTCGGAGACCCCAAGCCCCGAGGACGTCCCGGTAGATCCGAGGATCCAACCTCTTCTTTGTGCGCCCTCCCTCTGTCCTGGTGGGGGTTGGAGTTGGGGTTGATGAAGTGGGCGCCTGGGAGAGCTCGGGGCCTCGCTTAGTCCCCAAGGTCCTGTGAGGGCCTTCGTAAGAAGGTGGAGCCACGTAGGGTGGCGGCCGGTCCCAGCGGCGTCGCGGGGCGCTCCCAGCAGAGCCTCTCAGCAGCAGGTGAGCCTCGTAGCTGGGGGGCCCTGGCCTCCGACCTCCCCAGGGCCCCGCCCACGCCGACCCTGGGTCGCTCTGCGGCTGCGCGGATGAACGGGGCGCTCGCCCCACTGGCCCGGGACGCTCTGGCAGTGAGGGAGCTAGCAGCCTTGCAGGCTGGGCCGCCCGAGGGGCGTTGCGGGGCTCTAGGCGGGGCCGACCCGGGGGGCTCCGTCGGGCCCCACCAGCCTTGCGCCTTTTTCGCTCGGTCTCCTTGGCCTCCCGCTCCTGCGACGCCGCTTTCCTTTTCTCTTGCTCCCGGGCTCGGACCTCGGCCAGGGACCCCGCCCGCCAGTTGGTCGCCTCCTGCAGCACCCTGGAGGCCCAGGGCCGGCGGAGCGGCGGCTCAGGGGATCCCGGGCGCGGCCCACACCTGGGACAATGAGCAGGAACCCAGGTGAGCAGTTTGTGGGGAAAGGGAGCGAAGGTCCGGGGAGCTGGGAGCACTGGAGACCACTTGGGGCAGTCATGTGAAGGGGTGTGTGTGAGTGTGTGCGCGTGTGCACGTGCGTATATGTTAGGACTGAAGTCGAAGCGGGACTCCTCGCCATCTCTCCATGCACACTTTAACAGCGTCTGCCCCATCTCACCTCCTGCCCTTTCTCACGCCCACCCCTGTCCCCCAAACAACACTGGATGAGTCAGGGCCCAGCCCTCGGGAGGGGGTGGGAGAGGGAGGCGTGGGAAAGAGAAGGGGGACCAGCAATATACGCTGGCGCCTGCAGGGAGGTTTGGACCCCACACCCCGCTGCACCACTCTTCCCCTCACCCCTCCTTCACTCACGTGCGGCTCGGGGGCCCGCGAGCCCAGTGGCTGGCCTGGAAGTCCATGGGCTGTCGAGAAGGGGCGCGGCGACTATAATGACAGGAAATAGTCTTCACTTCGATCACCAAAAGCTTGGACTTCTGCACCCAGAGGCAGCTGCCAGACTCCTCATCCTGGAGCTCCTGGGGGCTGTCGGGCCCCTCGGAGAATAGCGGGCCATTCAGCATCCTGCCCCACCCCACCCCGGCCCCCCACCCTCCCACCCGCCCCGACAGCCCCCTCCCAGCCCAGGGAGCCGGCGCCCACTGCAGAGCGGCGGGCCCAGGACCGAGAACTATATATACCCGGGCACACGTGTGTGCCTGTCTGTGTGTGTGCGCGCGCATGTGACACTGCGCGGACGGCTCCGCGCTGCTACCTCCCCCATGTGCACGGCCGCCCCCTGGGGCCCGGGATTGGACGCCCCTTCCCACTGCTCTTGTCCCCCAAGCCTGATGGGACCGCACGAGTGGTCGGGGGAGGGACTTAAGATTCTTGCCAAGATGACAGTGCCCTCTCCCCCGCTATCCCCCTTTCTTCAACCTTCCTGTCGTTTTAACCCTTTATTCTCCAGCTTGCCATGTTGCCTGACCACCAGGGTTCTGACTTCCTGCTTCAGGTTTCAGTTTCCCCGACAGGGAGTGGTGAGAATGGAACTCAAGGTCTCCGCCTGCCACTCTGCTGGTTTCCATGGGGTTGGGGTGCAGGAGGGGCTGGCCCACGGCTGGGGGGCTATTTTTAGCGGCAGTTCGGGTACAGAGATGAGATGAGTAACCAGCTCCCATGTGGTGGGGAGAGGAGGAGGTGGCTTTCACTGAAGCTTTTGTGTGATTCGGGGAGAGCTGCCTTCCCCAAGCTCAAAAAGGGTGACCCCTACAGCCTTAACTGCTCACCTTCTCAGTGCTGCAGCGCAGTGCTGCTGGTACAACAGGACACAGGAGTCTGCCTTGGCTACCCAAGCTGCCCCACAGCTCCCATTCTAGATGTTTGTCCTTGGGCACCCAGGGAGCCCTCCCCTAGCAGCAGGATCTCTCCCTAATCCAGAAGCCAGGATTTTGGGGTTACATTGTTCTGTGCCTACACAGTTCTGCCCAGCTTTATGGAGGACAGAATAGAGTGCTTGCACACGTGCGCCCTTACAGAGGGATAGAGGAGAAATGGTGTGCTCCCTTGGCAAAACTAATCCCTTAGCAACTGAAGTGATAAATGTGGCCTCTACTTCTCAGTGCAGAGCTCCACCACCACAATGCCTAGTTCACACAGCCCCCACCTGAAGTGGTGCTCAAGATGCTCACCTTTGGGGCTTATTCTGTCCTGAGGGTTGTTGCTTATCCACATGACTCCTCCCCCCAAGCCTATACCAGGTGTCCCCTGATTCACCATGGTAATGTTAGTGGCAGCACAGCCCACGCCAACCCAACGCTTCCATGCAGAGACTTAGCAACCATGCCTGGCAACCATGGCAGCAGCTCCAGTGGAGGGGAGGGGTGCAGGGAGCAGGGAAAGAGAGTGTGTGTGGCAATGGTTCTTCAGAAGAAGGCATAATTTGCCTCTCCTGAGAGGAATAGGTAAGGATAAAAACCTATGAGGCTCCCAAATTTTATCCCTTGTCTTTCCCTCAGCTCCCTCCTCAGACTCTGAGACTTACTGGTTTGAGTTTTCTGGGAAAATGGGAGAAGCAAGAGATCCCAATTTGTTTTACACTATAATACATGGAGCCTTTTGTGCACAGACCCTTCCTTTTAAGGGGATGGGGGCCAGAAGGGATGTTATGGGGCAGAGACTTACTGAGAAGTGATCCAACAAAACCCAAGCATCCCTAATACAGACCTTTAGAGAGAACCCCAAATATCCCTTGTCCCATCCACTCTACCCCTCTTGATCCCATGCACCTACCAGCTGCACTGGTGACTCTTTGCTTGAAGGTGCTTCCTTCTACCCTGGATCCCACTGGTCCTAAGGCTTTTTAAAGCCCTTGCCTCTCCCCTAGGCAAATCCTCCTTTACGAGGGAATGTGACATAAGGAGACATCTGTACTTTCCACCATGTACCCGCCCCCACACACATAAACATATTCTAATTCTAATAACTTGGAAGCCTCTCTCCCCCAAGTTTGGGAATGTGCTGCAAGAGCTGTGAAGAGGTGAATGCAGAAACAGGGGCTTCTCTACAGTCTTGATGCAGCACTGAAACCTGAGCTCTGACAAGGGCCTTGGCGCTTTTCCCTGTATTCCATCAGGAAGCCTGGTTTGGAGGAACCAGTATGGTATGGGTGGGGGTTGATCAGAAGGCTTAGGCACAGTGGGGGTAGGGGCAAGGTATTACTCTGAAATTGCTCCTGGCTTGGATGAGAAATTGCATCATACCTGCAAGGCACGGGTGAGATGGTACCCACAGTCTAGCCGTCCTTATGGTGTTCGGAGTTAGCTACTGTTTTGGTTCGTATGGTTCCAGCCCAGGGAATGGGTCTGATGGGGTGGCCATCGTCCTGCTGTACACCCCCCCACCCAGCTCATTCTCGCCTTGGAAGAAAAGGGATTTGCAGGTTCAAAGATAGTGCCAGCTCAGCAGAATCCAAAACACAGTCCAACCTTCCCTAAGAAAAGCTGGTGATAGTCTCCCAAAGGAGACCTTCAAGTCTGCCTACCCTTTGGAAATCTAACACTGTTAAGGGATTTTCCATGGGTCCCAGCTATGGTCCAGGCAGAGGGGTAAGAAAGGTAATAAGGGGAACTACAGGGACTAGGGAGGGGAACAATTGTGAAAGGAAAATTAGAGAGACAGTAGTAACTCTTCTGTAGTGGAAAAGAGCATGAACCCCGGGGCCAGACTGCTTGGGTTCAAATCCTAGCTCTACTTTTTACTAGCTGTGTGATCTTGGGCTACTTACTCAGCCTCTCTGTGTCTCAGTTTTTTTAAATCTGTAAAACTGGAATAGTAACTACTACTGTTCTGAGGATTAAATGAGTTAATATATGTAACGCACTGAGAATGATGTCTGCCACACAGTTATATGCATGTGTGCTATTATTACTGCGTTATTAATGATGAGTTGAAGAAGCCATATAAAGTAGAAAGGTTGGAGCAGTAGTGTCCATCAACCGCAAAAATCAAACACAGTAATACCATGACAAGATTCCTGTCATTTAATTAGATTTGCCATGAGCAGCAATAACCTTGGCTAAGCACTCTGTCCTCCTCCTCTGCCTAACCCCCGTCTCCCTTCACAGGCATGCAGCACAAGAACCCAGAGGCCCTCCTCCCCACAAGCCTCCCGACTCATATTATGGGAAGAAGTGTCACTAAATGGACTCAACCTCCTCCGTGTATCATGAGAGAGGATGAATAAAAATATCTTGATGAAGAGTTTTGTTGTGCTATTATCTTCGGGTAGAGTCATGGCAGAGATGGAAGCAAAGGCAGGGTGAGGTCTGGGGATCTCTTAGAGATCAGAATTTGCCTGAGGGGCACAAAGCCCATAGTTCACCCAGAAAGGGGGCTGTCTCTAAGAGGAGAGGGCTAGAATTGGCTAGGCTGACAGTTTTCTTCAAGCGTATGTGTTAGGGTAAGGGCAGCTAAAAATTCATTCTCCTTCCTCCCCCTGCACCCCCCCTAGCTCCCAGATAGGAGGGTAGGGGGCTCCTGAGCAGGGAACAGTCACAGTCCTCAAAGGTTTCATCTGATTCTCAGAGCTTCCAGCAGTGAGTGGGGCATGGTGCTGCCTGACCCCTTCCCCCAGCTCAGAGCTTCTTCTCTCCACCTGTGAGCACCAGGGCCTGCAGGATGTCAGACAGTGATACAATTCCCTTGACCACATCATTCTCATCCACCACTACAAGCCGGTGAACCTGGTGTAGAGCAACAAGGGAGAAAGAAAATGTTTAGTGCCAGCCTCAGTTAGGGTGAGCCCCTCAGCCCCTACCCTTCTTGCCCAACCCCACTCTCATGGCTGCCCTCCCCAGCTGCTTGAAGGTTACTAGCCTCCCTACCTCTGCTTCCACAAGCCTGTTGATGATGGTCTCTAGAGTCTCGTGCAGGTAGCACTTAAGAACGCCCTCAAAGTAGTGTGATCGATGTTGTAGGGCTTTAGTCACAGACACATCTAGGTTGTTGTAGGTCTTTTCTGCTGCCAGATTCTGGGGAAAGAGAGGAAGGAGCTTGCAGGGAAGCAAGAGAGCCAGCCTCCAAACCCTGAACCCACCCAACCTCACCAGAGGGATTTAGGGCAAATTGTCAGCCATGCCCACAAGCCACACCCAGTTCATTCAATTCCTTTTCAAATAGGATTTGAAAGCTTGGAAGCTTCCAAAACCCCTTAGGTCCCAGAAGAGAGTCCCTTCTCCCTTTCCACTTCAAAATCCTCCACCCATTCCCTACCTCCCAGTCCCTTCACAATCACTCACGATAACATCAAACTTGGAGTAGATGTCCACCACACGTCCTAGGGGGACAAAGGAAGCTCAGCAAGGAGAATCTGGCATCCAAGACTCCCTTTACCCACAGAATCACCCTGCTGGCCAAGCTGAGGGGAAAGCAGATTCTCCCAGAGCCACCCTGACTTCTCTGGATCCCTCCTTCTCCCAGACTTTGGCCCAATCTCTCACCTTTCTCATCCACCACTGGGAGCGCTGAGACTCGATGCTGTACGAAGATGCCCAGAGCCACGTAGACAGGGGTGGTAGTGCGGACCATAGCAATATTGGTATAGGTGCCAATCTGTAGCTCTTCCAGAGACTTAGACATGAACTCTGGCTTGGGGAACTCTGTGATCTGAGGAAAGAACCATCAGCTTGACTGTCAAGGCCCCCAAACTACCCTTGGATACCCCTCCAACCCAATATATAAGAAATAAGAACTGGGCTAAGGAGCACTTACAAACAATTTGAGGAACTTCAGGATTCGCTTGTGGGTGAGGATGTACAAGGTGTTGCCTGATTCTGGGTCAATAACTGGCAGCCTGTGGATCTTGTTTCGAATTAATGAAGATACAGCATCAAACAAGCTGTGGGAAGGTGGGTTATAATGGTAAGTTCCACAGTGCTGGGGCTGAGGGGGCTGCGGGTGGTTAAATATACTTTGTAAAATGTACATATAAACAGGATAAACTGGTGGTTAGGGGAGGGGGCAGTGTGCAGACCAGACTTAGACAGAGAGAGACAGAGAGAGAGAGACAGAGTGAGTGTGTGTTTGTGTGTGTGTGTATGTGTTTTGGGACAAGTGTCTTTTCTCTCTTCTGCCCCTTTCCCTGGATTTTTGTAGGGCTTTAGCTATGCTGATGTCAAGGCTCTTACCCTTTTCAGACAAAGGGATAGCGGGAACTCACCTGGCATTAGGAGAAATGCAGACAAGCGGTTTAAAGGAGTCCTGTAGGTACACCTCTGAAAGGAAAAGTGATGGTTCACAAAATACCACCTTGGGAAAGTGTTTCCCAGGAAACCCTCCATCATTTTATTCTTTTACAACCCCTAATTCTCTACATACCTCTCCAAGTTTCTATCTTGTGTTCTTCTAGCTCATAGATCTGTACCTGGAAGCAGAAGCAACAGAATTTGAGACCTGCTCCCTCTGCTTCATCAAGCCCTTGTGGCTTGTTGGGAGGAACAGAAATGAGGGACTCTGGGAAGGGAAAGCGGTTTTGGTCATTTGGCTGAGGTTCCTTACCAAGGCTGATTTATAGTAGCGATGCAGGATGTTGATGAAATCGGTGATGGTCAGCATGCCTAAAGGCCAAGACAAGAGCCCTCAGCACTACCCAAAGTTTCTCTCCTTGCCCAGCACAAGATGCCAATGATAGTGTGTTCCAGAAACTTTTGCTTACCCACAAAACTTTGCTTCTTACTATCCCACAAAGGGGCAGCTCGTACACCATTAGTCACCAAAGCAAAGAAAGCTTTCTTCACCTGTGGCCGAGAGAGTAATAATCATAAAGAGAAAGCCACAGAGGGCAGGACTATAAAAAAGAACAGGGGTTGGACAGTTTGGGGAAAATTCTTAGAAGGACAAGGATTTTACCCTGGGGATGAAATAGGATGAGGGGTATTGAAACAGAGGCTCCAAAAAAGAGGGAAAGGGCAAGAGGATTTCACCCACCTGCAGGGAAGTATCAAATACAACCAATTTGGAGCTTGTGGGAATCAGGTCATAGCAGCGATGAGACTTCATGAAGGAAGTATACACACTATTGTTGGATTCTGGGGTCTCTGCATAGGGTGGAATAGTTAGTAGCTTCCTTCTACACAACAACTCCCAATCAAACGAGACAGAAAACAGTGGTTCTAGTTTCTCAAATATTTAAAGCATGATTTTTTATAAGGCCCTTTATTCTATCTGTTTTGTTTCTATTGTTTCCACAAAACCTGGATAAACCCCTTAGAAACCATTTCATCCAATCCCTATCTCCAGGTAAGATTATATCTACTGGCTCCTTAGGTAAAAGAAGGCTAACTATTAATAAAACAGAAAGTCTACAATATCTCTCTTTAACCTGTTAGAGTCTAAAAGCTTTTCTCATCTTTAACCCAAGTTTTTCCTTTCATTTATTTAGCACGTTTCACTTGTCCTCTTTTCTCAATGAAGATGAAAAACCAAGTAAGCTTCTTAAAATTCTTCCAAGACCATGCTGGTGCAGTGGTACATGCCTGTAGTCATAGCCACTTGGAAGGCTGAGGCAGGAGGATTGCTTGAGCCCAGGAGCTCAAGTCCGGCGTGGGCAACATAGTGAGACCTCGTCTCAATTTAAACAAACAAACAAAGTCATGCTCCAAGCTGGGCCATTTCTCATTAATACTAAATTGGAGCCCAGTGTTCAATCAACCTGGCCCAAAGCACCCTGAGTGTCCATTCTGGCATCCTGTGAATCAGAAATCATTCTATCTACTCTAGACAAATGAGAGATCATGGTTAGGTTTACCTTTCTAATTCCTGTGATTCTAATTACTTGCTCTAATTGGAGAAGCAACCCTCCAAAATTAATAGCCTGAATGTACTATGTACTATGCTTTGTGCACTTAAAAATGTTACATACTTTAATCCTTACAACAAATCTGAAAGGTAGGTATTATCATCATGTTTCAGATGAGAACACAGGTACAGAGCAGTTAAAGAAACTGCTCAAGGTCACACCATTAGTTAGTGGCAAGAAAGACTCAAACCCAGACCTACCTGATTTCAAAGTTCATGCTCTTAAATCTTTTCACAGTTGATTTTTAATATTCAATTTTTTTTACCAAAGTTATACAGGCACATAGTTTAAAGAGTCAAATAGTTTTACAAATTTTGTTACGAAGAACTGCAGTTCCTGTACGCACCTCCCAACTACCCCTCCCCCAAGATGAGCACATTCACCTCTTTTAGCTGATTATTTTGGTACTTATTTCTATGTCCTTAAATAACATGCTTGTATTGCTATTTTATCATTTTTTCATTTTGGGGCATTATCTATTATCTTCCTACAAAGAAAGATGAGAAAATTTTTTTTTTGGAAGATGAGAATTTTTAGTTCTCTTTCCTACCTGGACTGCATCACAAACACGCACTTCCCAGCACCTCCCATTCTTCCAGGAGTTAAACCACATGTTGGTTATGTAAGTATTTAAATAATTTTGAGGCTAGGCATGGTGGCTCACACCAGCAATCCCAGCACTTCAGGAGGCTGAGGCAGGAGAGAGGATTGCTTGAGCCCAGGAGTTTGAGATCAGCCTGGGCAACATAGCAAGACTCCATCTCCACAAATAAAAAAAATCAGCCAGGCATGGTGGAGCATACCTGCAGTCCTAGCTATTCAGGAGGCTGAGGTGGGAGGATCTCTTGAGCCCAGGAATTTGAGGTTATAGTGACCTATGATTGTGCCACTGCACTCCAGCTTGGGTAACAGAGCACGACCCCGTCTCAAAAAAAAAAAAAAAAGAAAAAAAAAAGAAATTATTTTGACTGAATATTTATTATTCAGAGGTAAGCCAAAGAGTAAACTCTGATTTTTTTTTCATTCTTTCACAACTTTCTTTTCCCTGGATTTAATAATGGTCTTGTCCTTTTGTTTGTTTGATTTTCTATGTAGAGTACTTATAACTAATTCAATCCCCAAACTCTTCACCAATTGTTTAAATCTCCTTTCAAGAAGTTCAGAAGCATTAGATAGTCTGTTAAACTACCCGAAGAAGTCTCTCGGGAGCCTTCTGACCTGCTCAGATCTGGCTGGTTTGCCTGGTGTGTACTGCTGTCACCCTGAGATCGTCCTTCATCGCCGTCCAGCGCACTCCTTTCACATCTCTCCTCTCCTGGCACTCCTGTTTGCTGTATCCCATGTTTTCATCTATTTTGATTACTCCTTTGTTTTGGTGGAACATATCTTCTAGTAGCTTCCTGAGAAAGGGTGCACGGGAAGTAAAATTTTTGAGACCCTGCAGCCTGCAGATATCTTTACCCTCATCCTTGCTTTATAATTTGGCTGGATATAGAATTCTAGGTTGGAATTTATTTTCCTGCAGAATGTTGAAGGCATTGCTCCAGTGCCTGCTAGCGCTGGTGTTGTCAAAAAGTCCATGGCAATTCTGATTCTTTGTGAGTGACTTATTTTTTCCTCTCTGGAAACTCATGGGATCTTCTCTTTGTTTCCAGCGTTCTGAAATCTCATGATGGTTGTGCTTTGGTGGGTCAATTTCATCCACTCTGCTGAATATTCAATGGGTTCTTTCAGTATGAAAACTAATGTCCTTCAGTTCCAGGAAACATTCTTGAATCATTTCCTTGATTATTTCCTCCCTTCTGTGTTGCCATTTTTCTCTTTCTCTGACTCCTATTATTTAGATATTGGACCTTCTAGACTGATACTTTAATGTTTGGGGGCTTTGTTTGTTTTCATGGGTGGTGGTAGTTGTTAAAATATCTTTTCTCTCTCATTTTCTACTTCTTTGGTTTTTAACTCTACTTTCTGGGAAATTTCTTCACCTTGATGTTCTGAACTTACTACTGTGTTTAATTTTTGCTATTATATTTTTAATTTCTAAGATCTCCTTTTTGTTTTCTGAAAATTCCTTTTTTAAAAATTATATTAAGTCAACATAGTGTGTTTTAAAAAAAAGAGAGAAAAATTATAACCTATACTTGTTTCATGGTGGAAATATGTTCTTTTACCTGAGAATATATTAATGTTAATTATTAAAGTGTTAGTTATTCTCTGTGCATTGGCTTTTCCTGCCAGTTGCTTTTTTTCTGTTTATTTCTTTTTAGTGTATGTGGCATTTTGGGCACCAGTTTGGTTCACTTTTTTCCATAGAGGTTTTCTTTAGATGTTTGGTAATCCTTGGTTTAAAGGAGGCTTTAAAGCTGATTGGAAGCTCTAAGTGTGTAAATGAGCCTTGTTGACTGTGAGCCATTTAGATAGGGAACATTCAATACTTATATATATATTTTTTTTTTCACACGTGTCCCTCAATACCTATATTTTTAGGACTTTCCCCTCAAGGGGATTCTGGAGACAAGGATTATTCAATTTGGAGCTTGGAGAGTGATTTTTTTTTTTTTTTTTTTTGA
>CAUYSK010025806.1:0-25947 GCA_963575035.1 Avahi laniger | reverse complement strand
AAATTAATTGGACAACTAAAAATATATAGAAAAAATTAGCCGGGCATGGTGGCGCATGCCTGTAGTCCCAGCTACTCGGGAGGCTGAGGCAGGAGGATCACTTGAGCCCAGGAGTCTGAGGTTGCTGTGAGCTAGGATGACCCCACGGCATTCACTCTAGCCTGGGCAACAAAAGGAAGACTCTGTCTCAAAAAACAAAAAAAAAGATTTCCCTCCCAGCAGCTCGAGCCTGCTCCAGAGGCACAGGTGTCTCCGCCATCCCCCCGCCCCAGCGCTCTACCCTCTTCCCCGCTCACCACGCCGTGTCTGCTCCTCTAAGGCTGGAGGCCAAGGTAGAGGTGAGAGGCGAGGTGCTCAGAGGCAAGAAAGGGCTTGGCTGGCACGCAGGGCATCTTGCACTGGCTGCCTTAGTCCAGGGTGGGTGTCTGGCTGGCAGCCTGTGGTGTGGGCTATTTGGAGGCTCCCAGCAGGGACATAAAGGAACCTCCTCTGACAGGAGTGATGCATTTTCTTCTGAGCAGTTGCGTATTTCTTTTCCCTCAAACCCTAGAAACTGGATGGTCCATCTCTCAGTTGGGGCGACCACCCTCCATGGAGTCCTTTTGGGAGGAATTTGCAAGGGCTCTAAGCGTTCTCTGTCTCTCTCTCTCATGGACCAAAAGGGACCCACAGGAACCTGACCTGTCACGGGGAGTGCAGCAGGCTCCCGGTGCAGCCGGGCCGGGCTCTCTCTGTTCTGCTGTCTCCGGCTACCTGCCACTGCTCTGACCTTTAAACCCTTCAGGAGTGTCCCCTGACCTGCAGGGGACATAGATCAAACTCACTCAGTTCACGGAAGCCCTGCTCACGAGGCTTGAGGAAAAGGAAAGAACTCTCTAGCTTTCTCGCACGTGGTGGGAAAGGCCACAGCATACTGCGACCTCTCTCCAAAGAAACTCTTTTTCCTAGGTTCCAATTTGTAGACCGAATTCTCGATCCTCACTTATATGGCCTGGATGTGGCCAGGGGATAAAGCTTGTTTCTTCTCGGCAAGTTCTACGTAGGCAAACAGCATCTCAACTCTGGGTTGTGGGATTGGTTGTTTTTTTGTCCCCAGCAAAAACTAAGGCTGAGTCCCATCTTGTAATATGAGCAAATATATCATTAATGTGACAAGTGAATGCCAGGTGGTGGCTTCCCTCCTCTGTGGCACATACTAGGGAGGGGGAGGTGTTAGTAAAATCTTCTTATGAAGTTGGCACCTGAGCTGAGATCCAAGCTATACGAATCCAGCAAAAAGGAAAGAGGATGTTCCAGGTGGGTTCGTTTTCAGTTGCAAGGTGTGTTCGGATCAGGTGGGGCTGTTTGCTCCAGCAGACAGTGTTACTCTTGTACTCTGCATTTTACCAGACAAAACAGCAGCATTTTGTACTGTGAAGTATTTGTGCCAGGAAAGGTTGAACCTGAATCTGGAGTACCTAGAGCAAGCTTTTATTAACAGAAAATGCAGGTATAGAGGAAAAAGCTAAATGATACCAACACAAGGACGCAAACAGACAAATCCGCTACAGGAGACATTCTGCAGAACAGACGTGTTTTTTGCAAGAAGGCAATGGCAGGGGGAAAGCTGGGATAGGGAACAACTCTTCATGTAAGAGACACAGCGATCAAATGTAACGTGTTGGCTTTGTAGATGATGTCAAAGAATTAATAATTTTCTTAGGTATAATCTGACATTATGGTTAAGTAAGAACACATTTTTTCTCTAAAGAGCTGCATTCTAAAGTATGTAACGATGAAACGACATGATGCCTGGTATTTACTTTGAAGTACGTTAGCAAAGAAGAAGACAAAATGCACAGTTAAGCTAATAGGGAAAATCTCTGATAATTGTCGGATCCAGGCAGTGGGTACATGAGGTTCGTTCTATTCTAGTTTTTTTAATATTTAAAACTTTTCACAATAATTTTTTCAAAGTTTGTTTCTTGCTCACGTGTCGTTCGCTAGTTGGTGGGATGCTCTCCTCCTGGCGATGCTCCAGGGACACCGATCCTTTTATCTTGTGGTTCCACTATGGCCAGGGACGCAGACGGGCAGGGGGGTGAGCACGGACATGCACACCCACTTCTTACAGCTACTGCTCAGAGGTGATATAGTCACTTCCTCTGACACCCCATTTGCAACACTCGTCCCATGGCTCCATGTATCGACAGGCATGTGGCCGTCCCTCCCAGCAGCTGCTGTCCACTGCGCAAGTGACGCAGAGCGGCTCATTGTCTCTGCAGGGACAGGGCGTCTGGCAGCAGGTGGGCTGGGCCTCAGCAGTCGGCTTCTTCCACGAGTCTCGCAGGTGACTCTGATATGGGGCACGACGGGTACCTTCCATTTACTCTCCTGAGCCGGCCCTTCCTCGCCCAGCCCTGCACCCTGCAGTGAGGAGTGGCGACCAGCTTGGGCTGCATCAGCGAGCGTCCTTGCCCAGTGGCTTCCGGTGGGCTCAGCCAATGGAAAGCACTGGCAGAGATGGCAGGAAGCGGGGTTCAGCCAGGAGGTGCCTGCAGGGCAGAAGCCCCCTGAGGGATTGGATACTGGGTGGTGGCTTTTGTCCTCCGAGAGTCACAGTACATCACTGGATGGCTCTCTGTACAGCCCTTTGTGTCTTCAGGTTCGGAACTAGCGCCCCAGCAGAAAACCGCTTCATCCACTGTGGCTTCTCTACACTCCCACACCCTCGCAAAAGTGCTTTTAGTACATTCTCCTCCGATTCCCATGTTCCTGCTGCGACCCTGGCTGGTTACACGGGGGTCCATGAAGGACACAGGAAAACATTAGGTCAAGGTGGGATGTGCACAGCCCCTGGAGAACTGTGAAGGACACGGCATTCAGTGGGGCTGGAGGTGACAATGAAGTGGCAGGACCCCCACGGTGAAAGGCCTTTCTGCCCTGCTAGGTCATTCTGTCAGCAGCAACAGCGCAGCAAGATAATCAGAGGCTTTGCAGTAACTGAGGTGAGTTTCAACTGAAAGGCAGTAAATAGTGAGACCAGAGAAGGGGAACACCAAGATCCTGTTGTTGGAACCTACTCAGGATGTTAGCAGAGCTGCTCTCATGGACTAATGAGCCACAGGCACAGGGAAAAATGCCTCTGGAGAGAAGAGCAAGTGAGCTAAAGAGCGTGGTCTTGGGGAAAGCACAGGAAGAAAAGTGCCACCAGGACTATCAGGTCCCTTGCCCCTCATACCTCCCCTCTGCATTAATTCATATATCACCAGTTTGTGTTCAGACTTTGGCGGTTTTCCCGCCCACCCTCCGTCCCCCATGGGAAGGAGATTGTCCATGGCAGGATGATTTATTATGGAAAAGAAAATAGGATTTGTTGTATAGCCGGCTTCGCAAACCTGCATTTGTTATATAAAGTCAGAAATATCCCAAACTGGAAAGACTAAAAATTGTAATGATAAGTATTATTTGCTAAGTGGTACTAACGACTTAATGTTGCAGAGGCCAAGTGCTGTGGAGACCTTTTGTAAAGTGCTCCTAAAGACAACAAATATTTATGTAGATCGGCGTGCATTCAAGACAGAAATTTTATGTCTTCCTTTTCTCCCATTTTCCGACTAGGAATTGACCTTATTCCCTCAAGATAAAAGAACTTTGCCTTGTTATGTATTTGCATAATCATTTTTAACCATTACTTTAGGATATTATTTTGCTCTTTTCTACTTATTTACACTTGCAATATCTTATTATTTTTAAATCAGAATTCTGGGGACCGATATGTGAATTTTAGGTAACATTTACCATCAATTTTGGCACTGATCACAGGGCATCAGAAAATACTCTGACTTCCTTCATTAGTAGACTGTAGGTTGTTTTGTGATCAGCCTGTCTGCCCACTTCCCTTTGTGTTGTGGGTACCATGAGTTCAATAAAAATTTTTCCTCGTGAATCCAGACACTTGTTCTTGTCTCCTTCCCCTTCTAAGTTATTTTTGGCACTATCCTGGGGGAACGGTTGTGGTACCAGCATCATCTTTCACTGGAATAACACTTGGTATATTTCAAAACATGCTACGTTTGGAGGTATTTTTCACAGCTCCATTTGGTTATAGTATGCAGTCAAATGGAAGTATGCTTCTAAAATTCAGGCATGTTCCAAGTTAGCCTTTTTCACTTAGGATTAGAATAAAAATTCAAGTCTTGTTCTACATGTGCTCACTGCCGCCGAACAAGTCAGTCTGCACCTGCCACCCACAGCCCCTGCTGAAGGGCAGCTCTAGGTGATCACGTCTGGCATCACGTGGCCAGCTAACCGGGCGGAGATGCACGCCTAGCAAAAAGGGCCACCAAGCCAAGGCCCGGACATCCATATGGCTCTTCTCATGCCAGGTGCTGTCACAGGCCAGCTCTTTCTCAGGAGTTTGGACTAGGAATCACCAAGAGAAAGGGGTAAGCGGAGGGGGCAGCCGCTGAAAGACCATCAGGTGGAGTTCGCTGTAGAGTCCCCCGTGTTACAAACCTCTCGTCTGAGGTCTTATATCAGCCAGAAGATCCAAAGCAGAACACCACTCTCGAAAGCAAGCGTCTTTCGCGGGGGATTGTGCGAACTGCGCCAGCCATCCCGTCCTCACAAGAATCGCAGACGGAGTTAGCTGAGTCGGTCACGTCTTGTCACATTGTCACAGACCAGCTGCTTCCCAATAGTGTCCTGCACTTCAGGGATCCCTCAGGTCATGCATTCAGCCAGACCTTGGGATGTAGATTTTCAAATAGATCTATAAAACCACATTTAAACATTTTAAATAGAAAATGAATGAGAAAAATATTAATTCCTAACCACGGCTTCTGATCAACTCAAGAGAATCACCGTTACCACAGCATTCGCATCGTTCCAAAGGCAAAGAAAACCCGTTTGAGCTTGCTTACGAAAAAGCTGCAAGTGCTGGTAACTTCACATGCTCTTCTGTGTTTTCAGGAAGCCCAGATCGTGGACCACTGTACAGTTTGGGTTTCCTGGGAAACAGACTCTGAGACGGAGTTTAACATCCACGATGTTTATTAAGAAGCACTCTTGGGCTCCCGAAGGGTGACAATGGAGAAGGAGGACGACTGGGAGGAGCGAGAGCCTAGCTGCGACACAGGCTCTGCGACAGCCTCAGCCCAGCCCACGGGGAAGCTGCGGAGCTGGAATGTCCTTCAGAGATGTCCCGAGCTGGGCTGAGGTGGCCAGGCCTGTCTACTCCCTCACAGACCAATCGTTGGATGTGGGCCATGCTTGGGAAGAACGTGGCCTTTTGTCAGGTAGCTCTCTGCGGCTGAGACAACCTCTGAAGGTCCTAGCACTTAAAGACTGTCTCCTGGGGTGACCATTCGTCTCAGATTTCCCTTCATGGTCCCAGTTTTATCACTGAAAACATCCCACATTGTGGGAAACTGCTTAGTCCCAGGCAAAATAGAATGGTTGGTCACCTTGCTGTCTGCCAACAGCACCGCAGCCGCTGGAGTAACGAGCCTTCCATTGGGCAGATGCGAGTCTATCACAGCACCTTGCAGACTCCCTAGCACTCTGGGGCCTCCTGCTAGAGTCCGGTGCTTGCCAAAGTCCTTAAAAACTCCAGGTGTTAAAGGTAATTGCTATGTTTGGATGGTCATACCAGCGGGACTTGCTTGGAACCAAGGGAATGACAACAATACCTTTTCCTTTGTCTACCCAAAAGTGGTGGCCACCCGTATTAAGATCATTTATTTGGGAAGGACTCACTGAACCAAGGAAATAACACAATACCAAGCCTGGCACTCTATCAAGTTTCTCTGCACACACATTTCCCCAGGCTGGGGTCTCCCCGGCAGTAAGTTTCCAGTGCTCTGCCGGCCACAGCACTTTCTCCTAAGGCCAGGCACCCGACAGATAGCAAATACTCTTGGAAATAAATTAACACATTGACTGCCACACTAGAAAAACGATCCTTTCTAATTCGTTATTTTTTTATCGTTTCCTGTGTGTGTGTTATATGCAATGCAATGCAATCCATGTTTTTAGAATTAAATTGTCAATATTAATTGTAACAGTAAGAATATCAACAAGTAAGATTTTCATGAACCAGCCGTAGGGTTTTGCTTCACAAGGCCCTGGGCTCAAAACTAGCCTGAGTTAAATACAACTCACATGGCAGTCAATGTGTTAACCTATGTCAAAATCTAGAAGAAACAGCCTGGCTCAATATTAAGAGGGTAAGACTTTCTAATTAAAATTTACGACATGCCACAGGATTGCTGATATGTCAGCAACTAGTGATATTCCTTACCAAATCTAAGTTTGCACTATTGATGTTGAGGTTATACTAGTGGCCAGATAAACAGATTGACAAAGGAACATGAAACAAAAAATAAGAAACCATTCAATAACAGCTGGCAAGATAACAGCTTTGGCCAAGGAGGTGGGACGCAGAAAAAAGCTTGACTCTCCTTCCCACCCAAACATCCTGGCCTGATCCCTGCCCCTCCGTCCTCGACCTACCCCCCCCCATTCTTTAGCCCAAGAATGAGTCAGTGTGTCTTCCTGACTGATTATTTACAAGAGCCAGACTTGTAAAACTCAATGAAACAATAAAACACACAGTCTCCTTTACTAGTAAGCAGCTAAGTGGCATTCATGGCAGAATTTAAAATAAAAGTAATGCTCTTCCAGGCAAACTAGCAAACCCAGCTGCTCACAGCAGACATTTCCCTGATGCTACCTTAGACTTAGCTTGACAGGCTGGCAATAAATGAAACGTTCCCTTAACCGTGAGAGGAAGACATTTTAACATAGTTCCATAAATGGGCTTTGGAAAATGAAAATGTAAAGGAATCTGTTGTCAGTCTTGGAAACTGCGTAAAAACAGTGAACACGCTTGCCCCATATTTCTTCTCAATCTTAAGACACCAGATATCTAAGTAATCTCCTAGCGATGTGCTGCGGGTGCAGCTCACAGCGACCCACACACCTGCAAGGAGGAAGCGCCAGCTTTTCGTAAGGTTGCTCCGTTCTTGTTATTTTTTCAGAACTGTGACTTAAATATCAACTGTAATTCTAGGACAGAAATCCCTTTGTAACACATGTTACCCCACTGCTTATTCTAATGATGTAAGTAATTCATAATCACTTCAGTGAAAAAGGAGTCTTCTCATAGAGATGGAAAATGAGCTTCATTCAATGAATTTTGAGAGCAAACATTGCTTTAAAAAAAACTAAACTAAGCTGTGATATTACAATTTTAAACACAGGAAAAAACACAGAATTGAAAATATCACAATTTGCATTTGCTTGGTCAGATTATAAGAACACTTCAGAGAATATTGGAAAGCTATTTTCTAACCAGGAACTTTGTCTAATGGCAATACTCTTATTCATTGAGTTTTAAAGGATGCTAAACAGTGAATTTTTTTAAAAAGTTATTTTTACTGATTGGTATCAAATAATTGTATATTTTGGAAACTAAAATATTTTCCCTTTCCACTCAGACAGAAATAAATCTTCACTTGGCACTGAGGAAAAATGATATAAAACTTGTTAGAGAGGCAACAGAATCCAAGCAAATTCAGCAGCCTCACGTAGACACACAAAGTTGAGCTCACTACAATGTATGAAGTCACAGTCTGTCGCTTGTTACAAATGGGACCGGTGCTGAATTACGAGGCAGGGAGAAGGCTGAGTGCGACCCGTGATCTGAGGCAGCAGGACATCCATGCAACTCACTGGGCTGCCATCAGTTCCCAAGTTTGTCATTCCGGAACAGACGATGGAAAAAATAAAAGTAGGAATAGTCTAGCCATGCAAGTCTTTGCACACTGCCATTTAAAATGTGTTGCATAATAGGTATTTTGATGATGCAAGCTGGAACAATTTAAAGAAACAAATTTTGGGGCAGTATAAGTTGTTTGAATCCTTATTCAGCAAAAAAGAGCATCTACTGTGTGCCAGGCCACGTGGGAGATACTGGGATACGGAGAAAATAAGACCATTTCCGGCCTTAAGAAACTAACATGGGAAAGTCGACTTCTGAGCAGATCCAGGAAGGAGGAGCCCCTGCAGGCGAGGATGAGGTCATGGGGGAGGGCTTGTTAGGAAAGTCTTACTGAAAAAGATAACACTTGATCAGAGAGCAATGAAGTGAAATATTCCAAATAGGAACTGGAAGAAGGGTAGTGTTTTAGGTAGATGCAATGTGCGTTTGGGAAAACAGCAAGCAGTTTGGTGTGGCTGGAGCCACTAGGTGACAGTGGAGGTGTGACCAAAAGCCATGCTGAAGAGGCCACGAAGAGAGGTGTTGGAGGTCCTGTCGCGGGTTTGAGTGTGATCCCACAGACACAGGTGAGACAGGCTGAGGCTTATGTACGAGGCAGGCCAGCTGCTATTCGCCTCTCTTTTGTCCACTAATGTGTCTAACACAAAGGAGGGCGTTCACCCACTCAAAGTTCTCATTGAAGTTATTCACCAAGGAGGAGTAAATGGGGAAGATTTGAATTATTTATCTCATTAATAAATTACTTATAATATTTCATCCAGCAATCCCATTACTGGGGATTTACCCGAAGGAAAAGAAGTCATTTTATCAAAAAGACACCTTCCCTGGAAAGTTCATTGCGGCACAGTTCACAATTGCAAAGATGTGGAATCAACCCAAGTGCCCATCAATTCACGAGTGGATTCATAAAACATGGTATATGTACACCATGGAGTTCTACTCAGCCATAAAAAACGTGAATTAATACCTTTGCAATAATCTGGATGGAACTGGAGACCATTCTCCTAAGTGAAATATCTCAAGAATGGAAAAACAAACACCACATGTGCTCACTATTAAATCGGAACCAACAGACGATCACACGTGTGCACAGAGGGAAGTAAAACTCAGTGGAAAGAAATTGGGGAGGAGGGGGGGAAGAAACCAACCTAATGGGTACCATGGGCACTATTTCGGTGACGGCCACCCCTCTAGCCAGGACTCAAGCATTATAAAAATGATCCATATAACCTAAAACGTTTGTACCCTCAGAATATTTTGAAATAAATAAATAAAAACACACAAACATTCATGACATAGGCCGTGAGCGTGTATTGGAGGTGAGCTTGGCAGGAAGGCATTGAAGGGATTTCTGGGGGAACAAGGGATAAGATTTGAGGGGCTCGGTATTCCGCCCCATCCCCCGTATCCTAAGTTGTGTTTTCCAGGATGTTCCTGAGCAAGGCAGTGAAGATGAAACTGATCATGTGTCTCCTTGACCAGCACCCAACAGGGGTGACTCAGGAATCTCACCCGAGGCCCCATCCCAGCAGGACTGACCCTCCCTACTCTCAATTTCCTCCTTCCTTCTCTCGCCCAGGAATACTTAGGTTTTTCTTTTCCTTGTACTGCAACAAGAGAATGAAAGATTCCAATCCCAACAGTAGTAGGCCCTGTCTTACAGAACACCTGCACTTTGAAAAGAACAACCTCTTTTAACTGAAAAGGAAGGCACCGCTGCTGTTAGGTTATAAGGCACAAAGGCTGCCTACTCAGGGAATGTTACTTTGTAGGAATGGAGTTAGTGTAGCTGAGAGGTCCTTCCTTGGGACCCCACAAATCACCAGAGTTAATCGTCACCAGCCTCCAGCTTTGGGGCTGTCAAGTGTTCATGTGTTCAGATGGTTTCTCTTCTTTCTGCAGCCTCTGGGCCTGCTGACCATCCTTTCTGCACAAGTGGTGGACTTTGAGCCAGGGGAGTGCTGGAGAGCGCTGTTGAGGCTTCCACACACGCCAGATGGTTGCTTTTACACAGAATGAGTGACTGACCTGGAGCATCCAAAAGAGGCCAGAATTGAACCAAGCAGCAGGCAGACAGGCCATGCGGAGGCGATGGCCGTGCAGGATAAGATAAATGATACGCACCACCAAAAGCTGGGAATGGGCATTGGAGCATCTACTTCTCCTCTTTGCTGTTCAAGAATGTAAAGCGGTGCGTGGTGGGGTTAGGCTGTATTTAGAATCCAGACCTTTAAAGAGGGTCTGCACTAAAGCGAAATGGAAGAGTGGATGATTGGCATTCTTGAAGGAGTCCTAATTTGCATATCACTGTGTTTTGAAGGATTAGTTATTTTTTTAAAAAAATTTTAATATCTGTTTGAGGTGAGGACAACTCACGGCCACCTGGAATCTCAGATCCATAAAAAGCTTACTGCTTTATGGAAGGGCCATGTTCTGGACTCCGGATGGGAAAAGCCTTGAAATTCTGATGTATTGTGACATTTGGGGATTTTTGAGCTCTGTTTCTAAGTTACACAACATAGCACTATTAAAAATCATCCATCAAAGAAAAGATGCCCCAGGGACCACCAACTAAGCAGAAAACTGTCTTTTGACCATGAATCTTGATCACTTAGAATTTGTCGTGTTTTTTAACTCTTTTTTATTTTTAACCCAACAGTGGTCCAGATAGTATCAGTTATCATAGGACTCAAAAGATAAGAAAATGCCAGGCGCAGTGGCTCGTGCCTGTAATCCTAGCCCTCTGGGAGGACAAGGAGGGTGGACCTTTTGAGCTCAGGAGTTCGAGACCAGCCTGAGCAAGAGCGAGACCCCGTCTGTACTAAAAAAATAGCAAGAAATTAGCTGGACAACTAAAAATATATAGAAAAAATTAGCCGGGTATGGTGGCACATGCCCGTAGTTCCAGCAACTTGGGAGGCCGAGGCAAGAGAATCGCTTGAGCCCAGGAGTTTGAGATTGCTGTGAGCTAGGCTGATGCCACGGCACTCTAGCCTGGGCAATAGAGTGAGACTCTGTCTCAAAAAAAATAAATAAATAAGAAAAGAAATGAAAGAAAAATGATACCTAGTTTTTTCTTGTTTGGCAACAAACAAGCTTCAAAGAATTTATAAGCAAGGTCCCCTCCTAAAGAACCAAGTAAAGTAGCGTGGCTTTGAAGGGCGTGCAAAGATGATGCTCCTGGTTCAGCCTAGCCTGCCAGTCCCTATACCTTTCCAGGAGCTGGAAAATGCCTAGCTGTAAACTGTTGCACAAAATGCAGCCACTGCCTTCTTCACAGATCAGACGTGTGCACGAAATCCCTTTTTAATCAGGTGACACTACCTGACTCAGTTCGTGCATCTTCCCAGGTTTCCTCAGTGGCCGCTTCCACCATCGCCTCGACTCCAAATGCAGCCAGTTGTCCCCTCCTCTCTGGGCACAGCCCCCCAGAGCCACCGCAGTGCCGGCCACAGCAGCTCCACGGCCAGGGTTTCACCAGCAGACTCGTGTGGCTCTGGCTTACCTGACGGGTTCCTGGAGTGGCCGGGTAACGCGATCCACAGTGTGGGTGAGTCATGGTTCCGCACGGGAACTGTGAGCAGTGAGAGACAGATACAGAAGGGAGCTGACAGATTCCACGCCCTTCCTCTGGTCACCCACTAGCAGTTTCCAAGACCCGGTGGCACCTTACTGACATGTGGCCTTTTCAGAGATGTCTCCTGTATCAAAGCAGCCAGCTGTATGTTGGCACAAGGCAGTTGTCCCCTGGGGACTAGTCCAGGGTCCCCCAAGGGCCTGAGGATGCCAAATCCCTTATATAAAATGGTGTGGTATTTGCAAATAACCTACACACATCCTCCTGTACACTTTAAATCATCTCTACATTACTTTTAATGCCTAATATAAATGCCATGTAAATAGTTGTTAGGCCGTACTTTGAAAATTTATATTATTTTTATTATTGTATTTTATTGTTGTTATTTTTATTTATTCATTTATTTTGAATATTTTCAATCCATGGTTGGTCGAACCTGTGAATGTGAAACTCGCAGATGCAGGGGGCTGACTGTTTTCGCTTTCCTCATTTCCCTGTCTTCACTCTTGCTCCTCTGGAATTACAACCTCTAAAGACACGTTCGCACGTAAGGTTTGCCTCAGACACTGTTTTCTAGGGCTGAGATATTCGTATTTTCTATGTTCACCCTAAGCTTGAACTAAAGACAACCTTTTTTTTCTCTTTGGTTATCAACTTTTTATTTACTAGATTTCCTTGAGATGGGACTGGAGCATTAGTCCATGGTATTCGCGCAAGTCCGTGGACTGTCTTCATTGAAGCTATTACACCACCAAGGCGCTGATGTTCAAATTCTGGAACTGATGTGGTAGCTCGAGGGAAAGCAAGCTTGGAGTTTCCTTCCAGCAGGCAGTCGGGCCCTGCCCTTTGAGACACAGCTGGTATCGGTCTCCTCCCCCTTCACACCAAGAGCAGAAGCCCCCAACTGGGGACCGTAGGAGGCTGATGCATTTGAATGGAAGAAAGTATAACTTGCCTGCCCTGCTTCCTTAAATGCATGCCCTTTATCAAGAGGGACAGTTTCAATTTCAACATAGTAAATATCAGTAGATACAACCCACATAAACACAAGTTCTTTGGAATCCTCAATAGTTTTTTAGAGTGTAAAGGGATTCTGAGGCCAACAAATTAATAGTTACTTTCAGGGCCTAGCATGACATCTGGAACAAACAAAAGTCCCACAGCAGACACCAGGTGCCCAGGTCATAGCCCCGTGGCCTGCCTCATCCACCTAACCACTGTTTCATGGTGCTTTGCAACTTGCAAATAGCTGGTAAAGAGACAGATCTGTTGAGTTACCATGCATTGCTCTGCTAATATATCTTCTTGCTAATAAATCAAGGAAATTATTATTCTGAAAGCTTAGCATTTCAACATTTGTATTCCTAATCTCCTCTCTCATAAGACTTCATTGTTCTTGATGCTGTTGTTTTTCTTCCCAGAATGCTACCAACATAAATGTGCTATACTCGAGCTCCATGGTGCACTGAGCTTAAAAAGCATGTGTCCTACATCTGTTGTGAAAAATTTGGTATTTAGGGAGAAATGAAGAGAACTATTACTCAGCCTGCAATTTGGGCTTCCAGTTCTATTTATTGAATATGATGCAATTTCAAAAGCTTAGATATCTTCCCCATAAGAAGTTTTCCCCCCTAAGATTTAGGTAAAAAGAGCGATGCTTCAGTGATTGATATGAATAATACCTATTCTCACTTTCCCCTTCATCTAAGCTTCATCTAACACATTAGTGTAAGCGAAGTCAAACAGCACTAAAGCTATACAGTAATGAGATGTACCCAATGCTGAAATATTTGGCATATAAATCTGGCTAAGACATAGAACTCCAATAATATATAGTATTAATTATGTTTTATAGAAATTGTCAAAAAATGTGATATTTTCATTTAATTCAAAGTTTTATGCTGGAAATACTGTTTGTAGCACATAAGCTTGTAAGATTAGCTTATGACTGGGGCTGATTATCAATTAGAAAATTGTATCACATCTAGAAAATCAGTTTCATTCAATAGAAATTGGTCACTGGGTGATCTCTTTCTATCCATCTCTCCCTCTCTGTCTCTGTTTGTCTCTCTCTCAAACACACACACACACACACACACAGACACACACAGACACACATGCACACACATACATACACATTCTCAATCACTCAAACACATGCCTTCCTTAAAAAACCAAAACACTGGTGAGCCAAATTGACCTGTTTTCTTTATACATTATAAAAAACAACTGCAGATTTAATCTAGGGCACTGACTCATTCTACTTCAACACAATCATACATCTGCCCCCATCCCAGATAAGTCGTAAACTCGACAGTCCTTCTAAAGCTCCTGCATGCGCGCACACACGCAGGCACACGGAAGTGGAGTTGTCACTTCCTGTCTCCCCTTCTTCCGTTTTATTAAACATCTACCATATTCTTGGCATCACGGTGGCTTTAGACATACAGCAAACAAAACGGACACCGACTGTGTCGTCACAGAACTTAACAGTCTAGACGCCACCAGTCTAGCAGATACAATGTACTTTTAGTTCGCACAGCGACCTCTTTACTAAACTCCTCGAGACGGGGACCCACACTTTTCCATTTATTTCTTAATAGGCTTCTTGATATATTAATGATACTTGTGCCAAATTGTTTTTAGCTACAAGTGTCATAGTATTGACCTAAAAGTAACAATCATTTGGGATGCACTTTTCTCAAGCCAAATGTTGGTTAATGGATATTAAAGTACAGCCAGACAAGAGGAGTGAGTTCGTGTGTTCTATAGCACTATTGGGTGATGATAATTAACGACAATTTATTGTACATTTTCAAATATAGAAGAAGCAGATTCTGAATGAAGAGCAGATTCTGAATGTTCCCAACATGAAGAAATAATAAATGGTTGCCGTGATGGATATGCTAATTACCCTGATTTTATCAGTACACACTGTATACGTATATCAAAATAACACACTGTACCCCATAAATATGCATAATTATTATGTATCAATTAAAAACAATAATAAAAGCAAAAAAGAAAAAATAAACAAGAAACCCAGAGGTAGCTGGCTTCAGCATAGGTTTAGAAGCTTAACGACGTCGACCCCTTCTGTATGCTCAGGAGTCAGCTGTCACGCTGTCACTCAGAGCTACAAAATGGCTGCAGTGGCTCTGCATATCATATCCCCACAGGACAAAGTCCAAAAGCAGGAAAGGAGACCTGTGGTCTCTTCACTGGCCTCTCTCCTTTTATCAGCTAAGGAAACATTTCCCAAATTTTTCTTTATATCTCCTTGGCCATAACTGGGTCACTTAGTTCCCCAGCTTCCCTGGCAGCCAGCTGGCAGTGGCTGCGTATCTGATATGGTCAGCATCTCCTGAGCAAAGAAACATGGGGCAGGTGAGTGCCCACTGGGCAGGCAGCCCGCAGTCTTTGCCACAAAGAGGTACTCGGATTTGTTAAATGAGGGCAATAGGAATGGAAGTGAGAAACCAAACTAGAAGAGAGGGTGGGGCTGCAACACGGAAGGTGAATATGCTTAGGGTGACAGGAGTAAACTCAAAGAATGTGACCACGTCCCGGTTCCCAAATCATCGATGAGTCTGTGTACATTTGGGAATCTGGGGGAAGTTTCCTAAGATGGTGTCGCTGATGACAGGCATAACACCTCCCTCAGGAAGGGTATCAGAATGGCTGAAGCTCCATGACTTCCCAGTGGACAGGGAAGAACAAGGACACCGTTTCTGAGCTCAAGTTTTGAGACTTTCTGGGAGAAGGGGCAGATTCCGCCCAAGTGAGTGGTCAAGAAAGCAGCATCTCCAGGTTCCAATCCGAGGAAGAAAGTTTGGAGGTGGCGTATTTTGCTGTGAAGTAGATAGGAACGTTTATTTACAGGAAAACGGGAGCTGTAGTTGGCAGTGGAAAAGGAGCTGAGAGAATAAAACATAAAAGAAGATGCAGCCTGGAGGGTGGGGGAGAGGCGGACAGGAAGGAAACTGGGGTGAACAAATGGGCAAAAATCAATTTCCTGCCTGGGTTCTACTCCAGATGTTGGCAGGGCGACAGGAATTCGGGAGAATGGGAAATCAGAGACAAAGAGGGAGATTACGGCTAAAGTTAACCAGCTCTATAAATTGTGACTCTCTCATCCGTGTCAAGCAAACCAACTTTAAATAATTTTTTTTTTAAAAGAGGAGGGATGGTGAACAGACTCTAAGAGTAAAGCAGCCGGGCCTCAGAAAGTGAAAAGAACTGGGCCTGGCAAACTGCCAGAACGCTTCCATCTCCACCACATCTACATGTTCCGATTGGTCCCTGCGCTCTCCTGCGCTCCTGACAGAATGCAGCCACCCTCACTTGGGTTTACATGCGCTAGATATCTTCGGCCATCCACTGGCACGCTGACTGAGACCCTAGTCCTTGGAGAGGATCTGACTGATCCTCTTTAGGTCAGGTGGGGTCTCCCCAGCCTGCACTAATGTCAGGAAGACACGCAATTGTGTAACAGAAGCATGGCTTCCAGAGGCTCACCCCTAACATGGTAAGAAAAGACAGTTCCACGAGAAAAGGCTATCCTGACATGCCGTGGGGACGCACCAGGTAAGCGTCGCCGCGCTCGGCCCGGAGCACTCAGCGCGGGAGGACTTGGCTGCTCCGGGCTCCGGGCGTCTCTGGCGATCTCTGAGGTCAGCAGAGGGATTTGAGTCCAGCCCAGCCTCACGTGAGGGCTCACACGTCCTCCAGCGGTGTTAGTGGATTTCCCAAAAGAAGGAGAACATCGAAAGGCAAGGCTGACTCCCAGGAGTTTGTCACACGTCAGGCAGAAGAAGATGTTTGGGTGAGAGTGACAGGGAGAGGCGGGAAGGAAGGGAGGAGCCACACACGGAGAGCAGAGCTGACGCTGGTTCCTTCCCCAACAAGGAGGTCCTGCGGGGCAGTCCCGCCGCTGCAGAGACAACGTGTAGATCCCACCTAGAGGATCTCAAAATATGCTAAAGGCGGAAAATGGTGTTTTGGAAGTGGCCAAGCACTGCCTTCATAATTTCGAAGACATCTTTTAGTAAATCCTATAGAAAAAAATTACTTTGAATTTTAAAATAATTAAATACCTTGGAGGAACCAGTCATCCAGATCTGGTACGATGTCATGAGACACTGGACAGAACCCTGGATTTGAAATGACCGCACCAGCCTGCAGTTCTGGCTGCGCGCTCCAGCCGGGTTACTTCGAGTGATGAAAATATGGCAGAGAGATGAGATTCTTTTGACTCATGCCTTTACAAGGCTGTGAGGATCAATTAAAATAGGCAAAAACAGCAGATGAGAAACAGCTGGACTCAATACAAATGTTAGTAATTACCCAGAATGGGAGGACAAATATTCACATAATGACCAAAGGGGAAGACTCTCACCCCAGGCAGCAGTCACTCTTTGAGCCAGCGAATGCCTCTGCCCTCGGGGCTGGGGACAGAGCTGGATGGTGGGTGAGTACTGAAAGTGTAAGCCAAGCAGCAGCTTGGAAACTCTCCCTTGTAAGAAGACTGTTCCTTAATCATCAAACAGGTCTTTGAAGGCATAAAACCAGGTGGAAACACATGCAAACGTGTGAGGTATAGATGGGGTCGACTTGGTCAAAAGTCTAAGGGCCTCACAGAGCAGAGCCTGTCGCTGTGGCTGCAGAGAATTCCCTGCCAGAGACTGGGCCTGTGGGGGGAGGAAGGAGGGAAGGGCACAAAAGCCCTTACTCAGTGTCCCTGGACCAGTTGTGCTCGGAAGCCTGTGGGTGGGGGTGACGTCCTAGAAAGTAGTGCTTGGGGGTTTTCGTTTGGGCATGCATCTGTTTGATCTAGAGGTCAGCAGGGCCACAACAGGAACATCCAAACATAAACAGGCTCGTGGCCTGCAAGACAGAGCCATGTGCAGGGAAATCTCCTGGCTACTTCCAGCTCTTCCAGGAGCTACTTGGCTTTCTTCAGGCAGCTCCTTGAGGGTCTGGGTCAGGATCAAGCTACCCACATTTCTTAAGTTTTCACTTTGTATTAGTCAAGGACCTCAGGATCCTCTTTTAAAAGATGAGACGGTTGAACTAGATAGAGCTTGAACTGCCCTTAGGCCAACAGCGCATTCTGTGGTTCTCCGACTAGTCCAGTGCTGTTCTCTCTGAGAATACCAGTCTCAAGCATGTCCCACAGGGCCATGGAGCTCTTCCGTCAGGGCTCTCAGGATGCTCCCACCCTTGACCTTGGCTCCTTTCAAGTACACCGAGCAGTGAGGACATGACTGGTGAATATTGTACACACAAGGATGGTTGGTGGCTGATCTACCATGAGTCAGGGATGGGTTCAGAAGTGCAATCTTGCATTATTCATTTTAAAAGAGGAAAGAGGCAGCAGGGATTAAGGCAAGAGGAGAACTGGGGAAGAAAGGATGCTATGTTTAGAATAGAGGCTTAAAAAATCCACCGTGAGCCCAGAGGGGAATCCCACTCTTTTTACATGAACCTCCTTCCTCTTTTACATATTTGGGACAACAGTATAATTAGCTTAGGAGACTGAGAAACTTCAAGGCATTTGGAAGTCCCCTCTAGCCCCCATTTCAAAAGGAGGCTCTTAATTTGGTTCAAAGTCCTGACCACAAATGTGCTGAATCAGGCCCTAGATGCCTTCTGCCTGCCAGCGGGAATGGGACTCTTGGAGGTGCCACTCAGCAGGAAACCTAATTCACTTTCTGGTAAGAAAAACGAAGGGAATGACCCTACTTTTTGTACTTACCAGCCTGCTCAGATGCAGGTCTGTCAACTGCTGGTCATACAGTCACACGTCTGCCTAGTCATTGCCCCCTCTCCCCTGTGAAGAAGGCCACGTCCTCATCAAAAACATGTGTGGAACACCAACAACACAGATGTCACGACAGTCAGGCTGAAAGCTCCTGAAAGGAACCTTGTTTGAATTGCTATCTAAATACTCCAGGTTGCATTGACAAAGCACCGCCACCATTTGCACCCGTATTATCACCGCAGGTGTAGTCTGTATGCACAAAGTCTATGGGGAACAGCGGACGAGTAAACGTGTTTCTAATCTACTGGGGACTTAGAACTGGTTTCACAGAGCAGGAAAGTCCGTGAAGGAGACAGATTAGTAGCAGCAAGGCAACCCAGAAAGGACCCTTGTAGTTGGCACGTGGGCCCATCCAAACATAAGAGGGAACAACTACATACTTCTGACATAGGGCAGAAACCACAGTCCTACCTGGGAGAAAAAGACAGTACCATTTGGGGTGACAAAACCAACTCCTAAGTTAAGTAGGTACAAGTGACCCCAAAATGTTAAACAATGAAAAGAGTAGCAAGAGATATTGATTTCCCACTGGGGAAGCCGACATTAGACTTTTTCCCATGCATTCTTGATTGCTTTTTATTATCTACGCAAAGGAGTATCTTTGTGGGCTCTCCTCCCTTGCCCTAGGAACGCCATGTTTATGGCCATTTCCGTAGATCACACCATGGCAGTCACGTGCCCTCTCAGCCCGTTGTGGTCATTATGCTCACCTGGCTCCCAGGGTGCTTGGTCTCTGCTCACCTGGGACCCTGTTACCCACACTGCTGCCAGGGAGCCCAATTCCACGACATCTCCCACCGTCGACTCTAGCACGCAGAGGACAGCTTGTTGTCAGCACTGGTGGCCCCTCGCCAACACATCCTTCATCACTGTGGTAAAAGAGGGTCCCGCAGGCCCTGCTGAGGAACGTGATCAGCTCACAGAGTGGGTCGTGGTCTCAGGTCTCGCTCAATAGATCCATATTCGCACGATCCCTTCCGCGATAGCCTGTCCAAGCTGTTCTGGCCCTCTAATGTGGGCCATCAATTTTCAAGTTGCCAAAAGCCATCCCAGCGCTTAGAGTTCTTTCCAAGGCACTGAATCTTGTGTCAAGGGGGGGGAGCCCCCATTTTAACAAACTGCCTGATATCCAGATTTATCTTCCTCCCTAGCTGGCTCAGCACCCTCCGGATCCATTCCCAGGTCTACTCTCCGGGCTCCTGCCTGCAGGTTAGCCAGGTTCTGTAGCCCCTTTGGCTTCCCTCACCTACCTTAACAGGCCTGGCACTTCCCCAAGAGGGTTCTGCTGAGATTTGACCCTGACTGTGGGTCTGATGCACAGGAGATTGGGGGGCAGAGCCTGAGGAGGGCAAGTGTCTTTTACAGCATGTGTCTTATCTGAGGTTTCTGCATGGTCTTCAAGGAAGGGAGGGAACTCTATCTTCCAACAAGGGGTGTGAACTATTTTTGCAAGCCCAGAGGGCTTAGGGAGATCAGGGGAGTCAAGGTTCTCAAGTCCATCTCTCCGTATATTCCCATCCCAAATCTCAAGGTCTTACTCCTTCCCTATTAGGGTCAGAAATTTGGTGTAGGATTCTCAGCTGAGAGTCCAGCCTTCTCTGAAGTTCTATGTTAGAATTAACTGCTGTGTCTGATCTTCATGTTGGGTCAGAACAAGGGTGACGCAAGTAAAGCACCTACAGTGCAAAATGTAAGGAGGGGCCCATCTTCAGGGTCACGCAAGTCACTGACTATGCACTGACACAACTCTGAGCATAAGTGCCTCCTAAAATTTCTTGCTCTGGGCGCCTCATTTGTTTCAGCCTAGTTCCGACCCTGTTCAGCTGTATTCTACCTTCCAGCAGCAGAGATATGTGTTTTTCAAAATGTCGTCAAGGAGGCTATGTGACTCTTGCGTCTTTCTTTAAACCACTGGTTAATGAATCTGAGTCTGTCATTTTTTCTTTTTACTACGTCAATGGCACTTAGCAACTATAAGGATTGTGGAGTGGGCATTTGTTGCTCTCTCCCCCATATCTCTCAAATGCCCAAGTCACTGCACCAACCAGAGCTTTGTCTCCCACTTGCATCTCATTCCAATTAGTTTTAGCAACCACATGGTTCCAGCATACCAGGGACTGTCGCTACTTCATGTATTCATCGCCATGCAGCTAGTGAGCAATTCAACTTCAGAATACCATCCTTAGAGTCTGTTTTCTCTACCAACTTAGTCTGGGTTCCCTAGAAGCATTCTTAAGTTGCTAGTTTGGATTTATTATTGAACACCAGAAAACCCATCACGTTCCATCAGAGGAGCTGGAGGACTCACAACAATAAGGTATGCAGTAGTGAGGGAGCTATGGCATCATAGAGAAGCTCACAATGGTGTCTGTCCTATGTAGGTCAGAATCAGTGCTAGGGGAAGCTGCTCCGGAACTGGGCTGCCAGTGTTAGTGGAGATAAATGATCTCTGGAAATATCAGAGGGCAAGTGACATCATTTATGCATCAGATGTGAAGTACCAATAATTACTATAAAGGACATAATATCCAAAATTTCAACTGAGAGCTCTGCCCTGCAAGGACCAGTGGCAGTTGTATTCTTTGGCAGGCAATGTGGATATTACTTGGCATATATAACCAAAATATCAAGAGCAGGCAAGCAGAAGGCTGATGTCACGTGCTGCAATGAAAAAAATCATAATTCCTTACCCATTTTCCAGGTCCCAGTCACTTCTCAGAAATATGTCCAATTGATTGAAGAAGAAGCCAAGTCCCCTTGAGCAAGGACCTTGAAATACTATAGCAAGCAGATATACTAGTGATTCCTCCAGTTCTTCCCCGAAGGTTCCTAAGACTATTGACCAGAGTAAATATTTCCCTTTAAAGTAAATATCAAGAAATTTGAATACAAGCTTTGAATACATTGATCCAGGAGACCCAAAGTGTTAAGTCTATTTCATAGTTGGTCCAATGAGCCCATGGAACTACCTGTGGTCTACTCCCTGATCCCTGAGTGCATAGTTGAAATAGACATACTTAACAGCTGGCAGAACATTTACATTGCCTCCTGATCTATACAATAAGACTCATAAATGCAGGAAAATCTGAGTGAAAACTCCTAAAAACTTTTCATTCCGGTAAATTTGAGGCCAATCACATCCTGGTATTCCAGTGATTATTGACACCATCCAAAATGTAAAGGATGCAGGTGCAGTCCCTACCATATCCCTGTACCAAGTCACCATTTCAACCCTGAAAAAAACAGATATTTCCTGGTAGATGATGGTAGATTAATGTAGACCTAACCAAGCTATTTTCCAGATGTGGTATTTCTACTAGAACAGAACAATTGTTCCAGGTAGTATGTGGCATTTGGCGTGTGGCTATTGATCCACTGCATGCTTTTCAATTCCTTGCACAGAGTAGGATCAAAGTAGTTTGAATTCACTTGGAATGGAAAGAACTATGTATTCATGATCTTGCCCCATGCTCCCTGCCACAGTATGGTTTGAAGGGATCTTGATTAGTCATTTCATAAAACATCATATGAGCCACTAAACTAATGCCATCATGTTAATTAGACTCAAAAAGCACAGGATGGTAAGTACCCAGGACAGCCTGAGACACATGCACACTAGATGGTAAGACAGAAATCCTACAAGAGATCAGATCACTGTCACATTGGTGAAGTTTCAGGGGCCCAGGGGTGTGGGGTGTGCTGGGACAGCCTCGCCTCACACCACCAAGGAAGATGCACAGTGCTTGGTAGGCTTCTTTGGATTTCCAAGAAGCCACACCTGGGAACACTACTCTGCCCCATCTGTTGGGTGAGCCACAGGAGGAACCAGAGGCAGAGAGGGCTCTGCAGCAAATTCAAGCTATGGCCCATTATTTCTGTCGCCATGGCAGCAAGGCTGGCCCTAATATGGGAAAGACCACAGGTATCAAGGAGACAGTATTCCCAAGGGTGACCTTCACCCAGTGAGGAATGGGGATGCATGAGTAAATGCCTGTCTCTTTCTTCTCAATGGATAATTCAAAGTGTGGTCCACATGGTTCTTTAAGGGTCTCCAGTGGGACTGAGTCCTAGCTGCCCACAGTAGTAACCCACTAATTAAAACGTCTGGTTTTTTTGGTCTTACTCTTTTCTCTGTCTCACCTTGTCTCTTCACTGTGCTTCCTGGGATCTCCTTCAAAAGAACCTAGAGCATCCAAATCCTGTTTCAGTGTCTGCTTTCAGGGGGACCCAATATAAGGCAAGGCTCGCTGTGGCTGAGCGAGGGGGAAAGAGAATGAAAGGAGGCTGAGCAGCAGGTAAAGTCTAGATCATGTGGGTTTTGTAGAACATGAAAGGCTTGTATTTAGTTCTAGGGGCAACAGTAAGTGAATGACATGTTCTGAGTAGAGAGACGGAATGAATAAGCTTCCAAAAAAGATCATGCGGCTGCTGTGCAAAGAATTATTTGAGAGGAATAATTATGATTTGGAGAGGATAGTTAGGGAGGAATAAGGGTGCTCAGGTGACAGTGGAGAAGAAGGGATGGGTGAATTCCAGGTAGTCTAGAGAGAGATCCTACAGGGCGTGCGAATGGATTGGTTATGAGGGCTGCGGGAACATGACGGTGCCAGTTCCTGAAGTGGGAAGGGTGGGATTGAGGCACGATTCACATTTCAGATGAAATATTTCTTCTCCTTTATTCCTGATCCTCTCCGTCTACTAAGGTCTAGGATCCAGGTGCTTTTGGACAGGTGGGTTGGGGGCGGTAAGAGCTTTGTGGACACCAATGGCATTCCCTTCACAAGTTGGGCAGGTAAATAGGCTGAGGACAAACGTATTTTTGTTTCCATCATGCTCATATTCTAGGTACAATAATAGAACACTATTGCCTTCCCCAGGTCCATTTTATTACATAACAGTTTCCCAAGGACAAAAACATTCAGTCACAAATTGTAAGTATCTTAACTCTTAGCCAAGGTACACCACACGGGCTGCTGGAAGCGCATTTTCTAATGGGGAAAAGTAATTCCAAACTGGGTCATGTCCTTCTCATGCAGCAGAGGAAATGGTCAGCTTCCTGGACAGCACAGGCTATCCAAGGCAGAGAACAGATGGCTTGTGCATTATTAACCCTGCAGGGCAGGGGAATGCTGGAGAATGGTCCAGAAGACATTGCTTTCTAGACAAAACACAGAAGTACTTCAAGGAGTCTGCTTCCCCAGCCAACTCTTCAAACCCTACCACTGGACCTACGGCGTCCTAACTTCACCCAAGGAAGGAATGGCTCCCTTTTAAACATGAGGGAAAACAACAGTCCTGCTGGTATTAGGTCTAGGCCAGCAATCACTAAAGACTTCTATTAAGCAAGGGCAGAAATTAGAGAGGCTTAGGCTTGGGAGTTGTGAGCCATACAAGAAGCTTAGCTCATAGAAACATCTGTAGGCATTACATGTGTACCCTTCACTGCTGTAGATCACACCAGACATGGGGAGGTAGGAGAAGAGGTTGGCCCCAGCAGGACAACCCCTAGTGACCTGGGGCATTCTGAGTACAGTCTCTTTCAAGATTTCTATACTGTGTGTGGTGTGGAATGGCTAACGTTGAACTCCTGGATGACTTGGAAGAGACTCAAATATCTCCTGAAGCCAAACATTTATTTTTACAAAACCTATTTTGACCTATTAAAGGTCAAAGATTGCTCTAAATGCAACCTGAATTGCATAGACTCATTCCTCCAATGGGATTAATGTGTCACACAGCTCACAGTACTATCAATCATCAACCCACACTCTATTCACCTTCTGCTTCTAGAATGAGTGTTGGAGCCCACATTTGCTAGAACTGGACTGGTCACAGAACCCTATGTCCATGGGTCAGAACCCAAAGATGCAGCAAAACCTCTGAATCTCTACTTAGCTTTACCTTAGGACAGATGACATTGCTTGGCATAGTCAGGGGTGTGGCAGACGCTGTCGACCCCTCCCCACTGTCCCTGGCACACCTCTGAGCTGGTCTGCAGCGGACAGCTTCCCACTTCAAGCAGCTATCTGAACTTCCCTGCTTGAGGGTTTCTGTGGTGCTACAGGTGCTTGCTTCACCTGTGCACAAGGAAGCCTGAAAGCACCAGGGATTTAATGCCTCCAGGGATAACCCTCAACCAGTGATGGACGGGAGGCAGTGGAGAAATACTTCAGCTCCTCCATCCCTTGGTAAGACAGTTCTAAGGCGTATCCTCAGTTCATACTCAGAGAGTCCCAGTGGGAACCAAACCTTAGCTGCCCTCGGCGGTGTCCTTCTCAACATGCACTGTATTGGCTTTCCTCCCACAGCAGACAAGGAGACGCACCGTCCAAATCTAGGGAATGTGACCAGCTACTCCAGCCATCAGCTCCTTCAGGGTCTGCCTTATTCCAAGAGTCGCCTTACCTGAGGTCATGCCCTTCCTGGGCAGCCCATACCTAGTGACAACATGAGATCAGGGTACAAAGGTGTGGCCATTTTGGTCCCATGCAGGATGATGTTGGTGGCGGTACTTGCTCCAGAGCTCCCCGCCAGGTTGGCCAGGGCTTTGTCAGGCCTGCATCAATCCCGCAGCTTCTTCCATCCTTTCACAGATGGTAATCCTTAAGAAACATCTCGCACCCTAAAGTCTGCATAGCACCTGCTTCCAGAAAAATCCACAACACCTTTCCCATCTCACTCTCCCGGCTCCCTCACTTGTGTCAGCCAGGACCGTAGATGCACCCCCTGCACTCAACTTCTCGGCCGTTTGCAGGGGACTCCAACTAGCACCAGTAGGAAGGGGACAGTCCTTCCTCATGCCCAATTTTCCCTTCCGCATAGAGGGCTTTTCTCTCCCCAGCCATTCCCTCCTCCCTGAAAGGGTAGACTGGGTATGTGTAGCCCCACTTGCTCCTCTGTCCTTTGAGGGGACAGGCTGCACACAGGAGTCACATGTTCTTCCCCATTCCTGCATGCTGTCGGTTTTCCAGAGACAACCCATGACTTAGAAAGTCCTGTAGTGGTCAGCGTTGCTGGAATGGTTGTCTAAGTGTCTAATTCTGTGGCTTAGTTTTGAGAAGTCACTTGCCTGCAGATATAAGTCACATTCTCCAGTGTCTGCAGGAAAGATGCTATGTTAGCCACCATCTGCTGACTTTTGTTCTGAGTCCCTATTGTTTAAGAACTCAGGCAAGGAAGAAAATGATCATTTAGAAGGGTCCACCAAACCCCTTTATTTACCTCAAGAGCGAGCTCCAGCTCTGAGGTGTGGTCACCTGGTTTCATCCAGGCAAGGAGAGTGTGGTGGCCATGGACGTGCCCTGCTCCGATGTTCCATCCAGAAATCAGCTGCAGGGAACGCAGCTCACCAGCACCCTCAGTGCTGCCTCTCTGCATCCACCGCGGCATTCCCTGGCCAGCGGGACCCCGGCCGACAACAGAGCGCACCAGGAGGGCTAAAGCCAGAGCAGCCAGCCTGCTCGATGCCCGTTTAACCCAACACGCCGCTTGGCCTCGGGGAGTCTCCATCAGCCTGGTCGTGATTTCCCGAACTGTGCTGCAGTCTGGGGATCTTCCCGCCCAGACCTTCCTTCCCCCCAGACCTTCCTTCCACCCCACACCCTCCTTCCCCCCCAGACCCTCCTTCCCCCCAGACCCTCCTTCCCCCCAGATCCTCCTTCCCCCAGACCTTCCTTCCCCCCAGACCTTTCTTCCCCCCCCAGACCCTCCTTCCCCCAGACCCTCCTTCTCCCCCAGACCCTCCTTCCCTCCCAGACCCTCCTTCACCCCCAGACCCTCCTT
>CAUYSK010025801.1:0-95794 GCA_963575035.1 Avahi laniger | reverse complement strand
AGCTGGGACTACAGGCATGTGCCACCATGCCTGGCTAATTTTTTTTTTCTATATATTTTTAGCTGTCCAATTAATTTCTTTCTATTTTTGGTAGAGACGGAGTCTCGCTCTTGCTCAGGCTGGTCTCGAACTCCTGAGCTCAAACAATCCGCCCGCCTCAGCCTCCCAGAGAGCTAGGATTACAGGCGTGAGCCACCGTGCCCTGCTCTTGGTTCTTTTAAATGAATCCTTCAGTGCCTAGAAATAGATAAACTTTTTTCTTTTCTTTCCTCTTTTTTTTTTTTTTTTGAGACAGAGTCTCACTCTGTCTCCTGGGCTAGAGTGTAGTGGAGTCATCATAGCTCACTACAATCAAACTCCTGGGCTCAAGTGATCCTCCTGCCTCAGCCTCCCCAGCAGCTGAAAGTATAGGCATGTGCCACCAAGCCTGGCTAACTTTTTTATTTTTTGTAGAGATGGGGGTCTCACTGTTGCCTGGGCTGGTCTTGAACTCTGCCCTGGAGTGATGCTCCCGCCTCAGCCCCCCAAAGTACTAGGATTACAGGTGTGAGCCACAGCACTCAGCCAGAAATAGATAAACTTCTAAAGTCACTTCAAGTCTATTGAATTCATACATAATGATTAATTCTCATTAAATAACCAGTACCTTTAAATCTTTTTCATTATCATCATTAAAAATATGCTCAAGCTAATTAGGCAGCATAGTATATGTTATATATGAAAGATATTCCACAATCGTTCACTCATTTAACCCTTAAATTTGTTTTCTCACTCATATCTCTGAATTTCCTCATTGAGTTGCCTTTGCAAGAAATTCCCTTTCAGTAATGTCCCGTGTGATAATGTATTGTGTAAAATGTATAAACTGAACTGTAAAAGGCAAAGATATAGTTGTTTTATATTCCCTTAGAAGGCTGCAGGCATTGTTCTGGCTTTCTTTGTGTGCTGGGCAGATGTTGGTACTTGACAGATGGAGCGTTAGTGTCTCACTGTAGACCCATCAGTAGAGATTGATATAGTTAAAAAAAGAATGGGATGGGTTTGATTATGGCTATATGTAAAAGGGAAAAATGGAGTGAGTTTATAATACAGATTTTTAATATGATTTCTATATGTTGCTTTTTATTCTCAGTTTTTACATTAGCATTTTACTTTGTGCTCTGTTAGTAAAACTATGTATAACCGTTGGCCCTAAGGCAGGCTATCGTTATTATTAGATGGTACGTATTTAGTTTTCAGACTTTACTTATTCTGAACATCTGGTATTATACTGATATTATAAAACATATATACTGTACAATTACCAAATTAATTGTGGAAATGTTAAAAGTACTGTATATAATTACAGTTTTTCCTCTTTAGTAGAGAGGAGGGAAATGTCACAAGAAGGTCTCACCTGGTATGTTGTATTTTTACATTGTCAGGAACAGTTTAGCTGAAAAGCAGTGGTTTAATTACCACTATTCAGTAGTGCAGAAATACACCTAAGGTTTTGAAGTTTGCATTTGAGAATTACTCTAACAGGATTCAGACTTGAGGACATTATGCATCTTCCTTATAAGGAGTTTTATATCTCACTTTTCAAGCTAGGCAATGGAGACCTGATTTCCAGTTTGTTCTCTGTACTGGCTAGAAGACATTTTGAGGGAGAGAAAAACTCTGGGCTATCTTTTAGGCTCATAGACTAGAATGATTTTGAAGTCTACAGCAACTATGCAAAAAAATAGATATTTGGTATCATGGAGTAGAGTCTTTTTAAAAATTGCAGTTGGCATTCAGGCCAGAATTTGTGGTGTCTGATTGTTTGTAGAGACCATCAATTTTGTCATATGTTTTACTTCTGTTATTTCCCGATTGTTAGGATTCTAAGTGCTGTGGGTCTGATGCATGAACATATGGATTTCCAACTTCCCTTTTAGCGTTGTTTCTGTAACCCAACTTTTGTAATAATTAGAGGTGGTCTGTTTTTATACTCTCTCCCCTGAATTCATTTCCTGTTTTTTCTTTTTCCCTTTGGGTATATTTATAATATTTGGCTATAGGCTTTTCTTTTTATTTTTCCCCTATTAATTCCCTCTTGCATTTTTCCTTTTTGATGAACAAGTAATACATTATCAAGGAAGAAAATTCAAAAATTTAGGTAATCGAAAATTCAAAATTAAAATCACTAAACCACTGTTAATATTTGTTGTATAGTCAGCTTTCCTGATAAACATATATGGAGTTACGCTATTCACAGTTTTGTGTTGTGCGTCTTAACATGTGCTTAATTTATTGCCATGCCAGTAATTATAGATCTGAACCATTTGGTAATGCCATTCATGCTGGGGTTCATAACCTAGGGTATATGGCCAACCAAGGAGACCGAATAGAATTCAAGGGACTTTGAACCTGGATGGGAAAAAATTGAATCTTTACTTTTACCAGTTCATTAACTTTCAAATGATATTTAGCATTTACTTCACTTATGAAGGCAGATGATAAACCACAGTAGTATTGGCAGTACCTGTGACACCAATATAAATTACAGATTTTCTCCTGTCCCATCATGTAGGGAAAAACATCTCAAGATACTGTTTATGGTTTTCACTATTTGAAATTACAAAGATTATTAAGGGAATGACCTTTAGTAAATTTTGTTACTTAAATAAGTAAAGAAGTACATCTATCATTATATTGCAAATGTGTTTTTTCATAAGTGTTTCAATATATGTTGTTTTTGTACATTTAAAAACTTTTTTTTTTTCTTTTGAGAATGAGTCTGTACAATGCTAAAGTCATCCATGGCGCCAAAAAGCATCAGGTGCTCAAACATTATGGATATACGTATCACAAATGAACTCGCTCTATATTGATGGACTTTAGGTTCTTTCCAGATGTTCTCCATTATGAACAGCAGTGATGAACATTTATATATTTATATCAGCTCACTTTCCTAAGGAGAGGAATGACTGAGTTAGGTGTATCTGGACACTTGAAGATTTTTTCATTACAGTTTTTTCTCACTAGCCCTGTGTATCATAGGACTTTGGCTCTGTACTTGACTGAATTTGCGGTTTTGAAATTGGAGAAGTATTGTCTAGGTAGAGCAGGAGACTTTGCATCATCTTTTTGATGGTAAATCTTCACCTCCGTGAACAGATTAGACACATTTGTGTGCTTTGTTTTTGGTTCATAGGTTAATGGCATGGGAAGGAGACAGAGCGGTGACAATAGAGAAGGTATCTTCTTTTCTACTGTGAAGTAAAATGTGGATTATAGTCTGAGAATTTAGGATACTATGAATTTTGGTTTGCTTACATTTTTATTATATAAATGACATAACATTTATATCATTTAATAAATGGTATGAATTCTAGAAAATTCATCAGTAGTCACCATATTTTTGTGAAAGAAGCAGCCACATATTCCCTCTCAAGTCCTGAAATCAAACTCTTGCAAACTGGGCATGGTGGCACGCACCTGTAGTCCCAGCTCTTCAGAAGCTGAGGCAGGAGAATTGCATGAGCCCAGGAGTTCAAGGTGGTAGTGTAGTGCTGGTATATACCACCTGCCTGACCCCTATACAGCATGCCAGCCAGTTTGCAGGAATGGTGACCATCCTTATTCTTACTTGTGAAACCTTAGAACGAATCATGCTAGGAACTTGACGTAGGTGTTAAGTCTCTTCAGTGAGGAAGTTGTGGAATATGTTCTGTCTCATTTCTATCTGCCTCTAAGAGTTGATTCTGAATCCTAGTAGAAGCTTATTATAGTTTATGCCATCTAATCAAGCTATTTTGGTCACCTAAATGAAGAGCTATATGTTCTATTTTTAAATGCCCTTGCCAAGGTCATCTGTTCCTAGCTTTTCTATTTAAAAAAATTGGAATGTTTTCCCCACATCAGTGTTCTGATTGCCACCTTATTCATGAATGAAATTTAAATATTTTACCCCATTTGAAAATAGTTTAAAGATACTTGAGTACAGTGGCCAGAAATACTGATTTGTGAATCAGAAGTGGATTCTCTGCCTGGTTCTTTAGCTCCAGTCAAAGCTTCTGTTACTCAGTTGTGTGTAGCCGTTTTCCTTGTCATGTCAGGCTCCATTTCATGCCCCACCTACTGCCCATGTGTTTGCCCGCAGGCTACCAGGAAGGGTAAAGAGAGCAAAATTTCCCCTTTTTAGGATTCAGTTTCCAGAAGTTGCAATATTATAGGTCTGCTTTTATTCGGTGGCCAGAATTTAGCCACATGATGGATCCAGCTTAGGCTAGGAAGGAAGGAAGGAAGGCTAGGAAATGTGGTCTTCATTCTGAGGGGCCTTGTGCCCAGCTAAGCACCAGATACTCTGTTATTGAGGAAAAAGGGAACAGTGCATATTAGGGTTAGTCAGCAGTCTCTGTTACAGAGACTAAGAAACAAGTACTGTTAAAATTGTTAAAGACATATATTTATTTATTTCCATGTGTAGCTCTTATATTAGATTGTGAACTTGTCAAGGGAAGAACAATATTTTTCTTCACCTCAGTATCTTCAGCACTGAGCTGGCACATTGGCAGTGCCCAGTAAGTCTGTGTGTGAATATTTTATGGATTTGTGATTCTGTTCCTTCTAGAATATTTTTATACTCTTTTTTTTTTTTTTTTTGAGACAGAGTCTCACTCTGTTGCCCGGGCTAGAGTGAGTGCCGTGGCGTCATCTAGCTCACAACAACCTCAAACTCCTGGGCTCAAGCGATACTCCTGCCTCAGCCTCCTGAGTAGCTGGGACTACTGGCACGTGCCACCATGCCTGGCTAATTTTTTCTATATATTTTTAGGTGTCCAATTAATTTCTTTCTATTTTTGGTAGAGACGGGGGTCTCGCTCTTGTTCAGGCTGGTCTCGAACTCTTGAGCTCAAACGATCCACCCGCCTTGGCCTTCCAGAGTGCTAGGATTATAGGCGTGAGCCGCCGCGCCTGGCCTATACTCATTTTTTAATGTACTTTTGACAAGACTTTCCTGTTACCAGGCTGTTACTGCTTTGTTTAAAGTGGAGAAATTAGCTGGGCACGATAGCTCACACCTGTAATCCTAGCACTCTGGGAGGCCTTGGGGGAGGATCGCTTGAGGTCAGGAGTTTGAGACCAGCCTGAGCAAGAGCGAGACCCCATCTCTACTAAAAATAGAAGAATTAGCTGGGCATGTGGCCTGCTCCTGTAGTCTCACCTACTGGGGCAGCTGAGGCAGGAAGATTGCTTGAACTCAGGAGTTTGAGGTTGCAGTGAGCTATGATGACGCCACTGCACTGTACCCAGGGCAACAGAGTGGGACCCTGTTAAAATAAAAAAAAAAAAGAAAATGAAAAAATAAAGTGGAGAAATTATCTGGGCACAGTGGATCACACCTGTAATTCTAATGCTTTGGGAAGCCCAGGTGTGAAGATCAATTAGGGCCAGGAGTTGGAGATCAACCTGAGCAACATAGTGTGACCCCGTCTCTGTAAAAAGTAAAAAAAATTAACCAGGCATGGTGGCAGGCATCTGTAATCTCAGCTATTCAAGAGGCTGAGACAGGAGGATCGCTTAAGCTGAGGAGTTTGAGGTTACAGTGAGCTATAATGATGCCACTGCACTGTAGCCCAGGCAACAGAGCAAGACCCTGTCTCAAAAACAAAAAATCAAAACACAGACACACACACACACACACGCAAACCTAGAGAAATCTTAATCCCGCCCCCCCCTCCAAAGTTCTAATACATTTTGTCTTAGCAGATGTTCAAAACATGATTTTTGCAAGGTACAAATGACAAAAGAGCATGCTAAAGCAATACTCTCATTAAGTGTTACATTAGCCCAGAGCAGCTGCACTCATTTGTTGAAGTGTGTCGAGTACAATTTCATATAGAAAGCATCCAGAGTCTCTTATGGCACAAACAATAAACAAAATCTCTCGTCTCATTTTGGGAATCAGGAAGCATTTACATACTTGAAATACTACTACCTTGCTCAAATCTGTGTTAATTTTGATTATAAATGTGACAGATGGATGCTAGATTACTAGACAAGATCCCCCACCTCCAAAGAATTCTTTTTAGGCTGAGAATATTGTATATATCATACAGCAAAATTACTACATGTAAAATCTTAAGACAGTGATTAAAAATCATCTCAATATTTATTGTCATGTTAAATTGACTAGATGTTTTAAATTATTCTTAAAATATCTTTAGTCTTTGACTTCAGTTTTAAAATACCTGCCCAAACAACAGTAATGACAACAACAAACACCCAAATGAAAACAAGGATTTAAGGGAGAGAAGCAGGAGGTGTGGTTAGAATTAGATTGTCAGGGAACAGGTTTTACTTGCCCTTAAAGTTTGTGTAGATTAAAGCAAGGATTAAATTTGAAGCCCACTGAAACTGTAATAGACTTTGAGCAAGCTAGTAGAATTTAGCAGTATTTAGTAATATTTTATCAATCAGCTAATAAATAAGAGCACAATTTTCTATGTCTAACTTTTTGGAAGATGTTTTGTGGAGATATGGTAGGGCAAGATAAACAAAAACAAACAGGATTTTAGCCCTCAAATCCCCCATTTTGTGGGGAGAAGTTAACACTCATTCAAGTCAAGTTATATACTACTAATAGTGAGTGGGCAAATAACTGAATAGGATGGACTATAAGTTGGTGACATTCGGGACCTGGAGGTTGGACACGATTGTGATAGGACCAGGTAGAGGAAGAGTGTTTCATATAATAGCAGCAGCACAAGGAAGAGCATGGATGGGGCTTGACTGAAATGTGCTTTATGGGATCAGAGCCAGCTGAGCAGGTGTAGAGTATCCAGCTGAAAAAGGGATTGAAAAGGGTATCTGTGCTTTTCTTTTACTTCTCTCACTTTTATGTGAACTGTAATCTGTCATTCTGTGACCCTGCTGTTTATAGTTTTGGAGCAGTAAATTCTGGGTGCTTGCCTTATTATTTGGGTGCTGATTTGATAGGTTTCTTTTAAGGTTCATCTGTGCTTGCCTTTTTCTCCTTTGAGCATCTCTTGCATAGCTGTGTGGATGTTTAGGTGAAAGACTAATCACTCAAGAAGAAAAATCACTCATGGGACTGTTGTACTGTCTGGTGAATAAAACTCAAAAGTAAATTTCTGTTAAACAGAATATCCATCTTAGAAGCAGTTCACTTCATTATATCTTAATATGTACCATGTGCCTTATTTGTAAATCCATATCATATATTTAGTCTACTTTTAATAAATTCCATTTAATGTTGACATTGTGACTGATTTGAAATATTATAAGAAAATCATCCAATAGTAAAAAAATATATGTATAAGACAGAATAATCTTCAGTTTTGCTAACTTAAAAAAGTCCATAATGGCCAGACATGGTGGTTCATGCCTGTAATCCCAGCACTTTGGGAGGCTGAGGTGGCAGGACCACTTTAGGTCAGGAATTCAGGACTACCTTGGGCAACATTGTGAGATCCTGCCTCTATAAAAAATAATAAAAAACTTAGCCAGACATGGTGGTATAGATCTGTAGTCCCAGCTACTCAGGAGGCTGAGGCAGGAGGATTGCTTGAGTGTGGGAGTTTGGGGTTACAGTGAACCACGAGAGTGCCACTGCACTCCAGCTGGGGCAATGGAGCGAGAGCCTGTGTCTTTAAAAAAAAAAGTCCATCAAATTGGTATTAACTGATCAACACATAAGTGCACATAGAAGAATAACATCTATTGGATGTTGGGCAGGGGGGAGGTGGGAGGAGGGAGGAGGGGATGGGTATATGCATACACAAAGAGTGCAATGTGTACCACCGAAGGATGGACATATTTGAAACTCGGACTTGGGGGGGGTAGGGGGGGCAAGGGCAACATACATAACCTAAACATCTGTACCCCCATAATATGCTGAAATAAAAAAGTCCATAATAATAGAGCACCTTTCAGTCCAGAGGGACAATTAAACTTTTAATTTTTTATGCTTTGGTTATATTTAAATTGTAAACCTTTCTGGAAAGTTGGAGGTAAATATTTGAATGGGAAGGAATATTAAGTGAATATATACATTAACCTTATAAGGAAGGCCTTCAAGATTTGGAAGATGCCTATAAAGTACAGAGAAGTAATTGGTGTGGGAAATTTTGTAGCTTGATGCTTGATCTGTGGAACAGTTGCTTTTACAGAATTGAGAACTGCAGAGTACAATTAACTGTCATTAATTTCGTTGAATAGAATATGTTCCATTTACTGTACAATCAGGAGCCAGGCTTGAATGAGTTTAAATAGATGAAATCTAAATTATACTGACAGTCCATTAAACAGTAGCAGAAAACCCGTAAAGAAAATGGATTCACTGTGATACCAGTTTATAATACAATCATTTGCCAAGTAGGAATTATAACCCAGGCATTATGAATTCTCCTGTGTATTTCCAGTGAGCATTGCAAATTGGTTGCATCATTTATTGTGAAGCCCAGGCTCCTAGTGCGTTGTTTTCTGAAAAGGGGAGCAAGCAGTGTTGCTTGAAATCTGCTCTGCAAGATGTGACACCAGAAGATCAGACAAGCAATTTGTTTGTTGTCAGCCATACAGGGAGAGAAGAATTTTTATCCAACCTACCTGTCACTGATGATTTTTTCCTATAAATACGGGCATAGTGTTCCTAGAAGTGTCTGGACTCTTTCTGCATTGGTTTCCTAAATGGTAACCAGATCTTTGCGTTCAGGATCTATCAGCATTTCCATTAGTAATCATCCTCTACTTAATAGGGATTTTACAGCAGACTTTTGGGGGTGGAGGGTGGATAAGGAGTCATTGAATTGAGGGTATGGTTGTTACCTGCATTTTTAAGCTTTGGGAAGCAAGGTACATGGGGGCTTTTAAAGGAACATGTTTAGAATAAAATATGGAGATGAGAGTACTTAAAATGTTCTTTACTTGGGTAATGCAAGTATCAAACCATGGCTAATATTTAGCATATCAATATAGCTAATAAGATTTCTGCTGTTGGCAGGATGGTCTTGCTTTTTCTTGATTTACAGAGTTATTAAGTCCTTGTAGCATATGACTGATTTGGGAAGAGGGGAGGGTGATCGTGCTGCAGCACTTACTCTGAAACATCAACATCGCTTCTTAAAGTTAGAAGGATAGTTGGTACCGTTCTTTATGTGGGAATTTAAACAAAATCCCTTTTTTAGTTTGTTATGACCTGCTCCCTCTTCCTCAACTTGTTTTTTTGTCTCATAATTTAATTTTCCCTGTTAGCAATGAGGAGAAAGACAAATGTTTGCTAGTAGTATATTGTGTCCTGTCCTCAGACAAAAGCCCATGTAAGCTTTGTAGCAGCACTTAGGGATTGATAGACATTTCAATACATAGAATTTAATTATTATGAAGTTTAAAAAAGAAGGACTTATGTTACCTGACATCTTTTTTCCACTGAGTTTAGTATCTTTAAGATGATGCAGCCAATTTTGGTGCTAAGTTTATAGAGTCAAAACACAGAATAAGGGTAAGGACTGGGAAAGTTTCCTTTATTGAGGTACTGTTTTCCCGATTTTTGTTCCCTTTTCCCTTTTAAGTTCTTCACTATTGCCAGACAATGTGAATATCCCCTCATAGGAAAAGATGTCTAGCAGAACACCACAAGTAGGCCACCTGGCAGTTGAGTTATTTCAAAAAGAAATGTTAGGAAACGGCATTCATTTTGTTTATATTGATAGAGCATAGCAAATTTCTTGCTAGGATCTCATAACTTCTTTTCTGTTTTTATTGCATCTTCATTTATTCATTTGTTCCTCATATAATTTTGGAGTGTTTACTATGTAGAATAGTACATTGTTTATTGTTTATAGAGGTGAGGAATGGTGATAGTTTTGGCTATTTTTACAGATGGGGAAACTAGAGATGGGAGGGTTTTTTGGAGGCAATGTAGTGTGTCTGTGCCCCTGGGTTGGAATTTGGGTATCAGGATTTCAGTGTCATTTCTACCATGCACACACATGTACATATACACTCTTTTTGTGTTTTGCAAATTGGGCAGACACCCATATTTAAATAGAGGGATACTTAGGACTTTTTATTCTGTAATATCCGACCAACCCACTGTTACCTCTGATGTTGAGGGTGGAAGGATCCTGTGTGAGAGGAATGGAAAGCAGAAAAGCAAAGCAGTCCTGAGGGTCATTTTCCCATGTTCACCACTGTGCCACCCTGCTTGATCTCTGAGAAATCTCTTTGTGAGAAAGTCTTTGTTCATATGTGCTTTTTGCAAGAGGCAGTTTTCTGTTGGAAATTGTATTAGAGTGACACTTCCATGCTTTGCAAAGGGATGAGAAGGTATTTCAAAGATTAATAGGTAGAAAAGGCATTGATGGAAAGGGAAATTCTTTACAAGACAGAGCAGTGGCTGAGTATTGCCTACATATTGTGACCACAGCTTTAATGCCAGGGCTCACAGCACTGCTTGCTAAATTAGTGGGTGAAGTAAGTGTCCACTCTGCTCTGTAGGAGGCTGTCAGGAAAGATGCTGACAGGTTCTTTGTGTTTCATAATGACAAACTGCCTGATGCTTCAGGCTGTGATTTTTACCCTTGAGAGGAACCTGTTCTTGCTCTGTTTACATAAACCTGCTGATTTGCTGAGGGTTGAAAACGAAGAGAGGGCTTTCTTTGCCTTGAGAATCTGCCTTTGCGTTTGGCTGACTTCCTTCCCCAGCTTAGCAAATGCTCTGTTGTTTACAGATGACCCAATAGATACTTGGATGCAAAGCTAGTAGAGGTTGTGAGAAACAGCCAGAAACACCCCTGTTCAGTATCATTGCTCAAATTATGGATTTTGTTGCTCTCTGTTCATAAGGATTTGAGGTCACTTAATCGTGTGATCCATTCCCAGGCAGAGGGTAGGTGTCAGAGAATAAGTCTCAACCTAGACCCATGATTTCATTTCTAGACATCCTTAGTAAAGAAAAAATTAGTTATCATGTGTTATTTGGAATAATTGAAATTGATGGTAATAACCTCACTCATTTTTCTGGCCCATTACAAGCATGCTGATTTTAAGATTAAAAAAAAAAATAATAGGCTGGGTGCGGTGGCTCACGCCTGTAATCCTAGCACTCTGGAAGGCCTAGGCGGGAGAATTGTTTGAGCTCAGGAGTTCGAGACCAGCCTGAGCAAGAGCGAGACCCCGTCTCTACCAAAAATAGAAAGAAATTAATTGGACAGCTAAAAATATATAGAAAAAATTAGCTGAGCATGGTGGCGCATGCCTGTAGGCCCAGCTGCTTGGGAGGCTGAGGCAGTAGGATTGCTTGAGCCCAGGAGTTTGAGGTTGCTGTGAGCTAGGCTAACGCCACGGCACTCACTCTAGCCAGGGCAACACAGTGAGACTTTGTCTCAAAAAAAAAAAAAAATATATATATATATACACACACACACACACACACACACACATACATACATACATACATACACACATACATACATACACACATACATACATATACATTTGCCCTGCAGCAACCGTTTGCTTAGTCTGGTAAATATGTGTTTTCATATGGGTAATTTTGAAAATGTGCATTACACATTTAATGGATCACATCAGCTTAGCTCATTTCTTTCAGAACTGCTTGCTTTCTAATAAAAAAGAGCTCTTTTTATTTTTTTAAAAAAGGTGTTACAGTTCTTGTATTGGCTATGGGGGATTTTCAGGTTGAGAGTCATTGATCCAGCTGACTAAAACCAATTTTATAACAAGCTCCAGACAATCTGTGCACTTATAAATTATATGAAAACCTTGCCAAATCATTTTGGCTTTAAAAGATTACTGGGTATATATTCCAGCTGAGATTTTAATATTGCTCTTGACTTATATTATCTTTTGCTTTCCAAATAGACCGTTTTATTTTTGTGCTAACTGTAAACATTTATATAAATTATTTTCTTAAATAGCTGCTTGATTAATGAAACAAGGGGGAAATACGTCTTATATGAATATTTGGCTTTAATTTAACTTTGTTCTGAATATTTTTTTTCTGAGATGGGGGTCTCACTATGTTGCCCAGACTGGTCTTAACTCTTGAGTTCAAGCAGTCCTCCTGCTTCAGCCTACCAAGTAGCTGGGATTACCAGGTGTGTGCCACCACACTCAGCTTTGAATATCATTTAAGAATAATAAAAGGCAAAACTTTTTTCTGTGAGACTTGAACTCTTAAAAATTCTAAATTTCTTAGAATGTATTCTCTTTTTGTTGGGTCATCCTAATTTTTGTGGGAGGGTTATAAAGAAAAGTTTGACTCTGCAATGATTTTTTATGCTTTTATTTTAAAAGTATAAATTAGATAAATCAGTGCAAAACAATATTTTCCCCCCATTCCTATGGCAAGTTAGACATGGTGTGAAAAATTTTTAGTTCGTATTACTCCTGATCTTAGCCATTCTGTGTTTTCTGATTATTCATGTAAAATAAACTCCCATGTTTTGTCACTTAATTTTGCAATGAGCTTATCTGCCTTTTTTATGAGTTTCAAAATACTGATAGTGATCACCTGATAGCTGTTTTGCTGATTACTAGCCTTGTGTATTGGACTGTCACATATGAATTTATAGCTTTAGATCAGTTTGAGTTGCTGTGGTAACTTTTTAAACAAACAGAGGTGGCTTTTTTTTTTTTTTGAGACAGAGTCTCACTTTGTTGCCCTGGCTAGAGTGAGCAGAGGTGGCTTTTAATCTAGTAATAAGTCATTAATAAGTAATTGTGGTAATTCCGTATGTCAGGTTTGAGGATGTCTCTCATACTTGCTTTATTCCTCATGGCAACATTCTTTGGGCCGTGTGTGAGACAGCCTCCAATAAGACTGCTGCTGAGAACTGTTTAAGCAAACAGGTATCAGTGGCTGCCCTTACATATCAGAATGTTTCTCTCCTTCTTTCTCAAACAGAGCTACATCCTTATGCATTTACAAGTAATCATTTTCCTGAATGTAACTATAAGTTATATAGGTTCTCTTTCCTTTTCTGGAAAGCTTTTTAAATATACAAGTTAATAGCTGTGTTGCATCTCAGAGTAAGAGGGTCTGCAATAAAAACAATTCAGTGCAACCTTTATGGAAAACAGTATGGAGATTCCTCAAAGAACTAGAAGTAGATCTACTATTTAATCTAGCAATCTCACTGTTGGGTATCTACCAGAAGGAAAAGAAGTCATTTTATCAAAAAGACACCTGCACTCAAATGTTTATTGCAGCACAATTCACAATTGCTAAAATGTAGAATCAACCCAAGTGCCCATCAGTTTATGAGTGGATTAACAAAATGTGGTATGTGTACACCATGGAGTACTACTCAGCCACAAAAAGGAATATATTATGTCTTTTGTAGCCATTTGAATGGAAGTGGAGATCATTATCCTAAAGAAAGTCTCTCAAGAGTGGGAAAACAAACACCACATGTATTCTCTAATAATTTGGAACTATTTGATGGGCACACATGGGAACGGAAAGAAGTAAAAATCGTCAGAAATCAAGAAGTGGGGAGGTAGGAGAAGGACAGGGGTGAAAACCTACCTAAAAGTACAACGAACAATGTTCACGTGACGGGCACCCTTATAGCCCTGACTAAAGCATTAGAAAAGCTATCCATGTAACAAAATCATTTGTATCCCCTTAATATTTTGAAATAAAAAATAATTTTAAAGAATGAGGCAAGCAGGTAAATGGAAGCAAGGTTCTGATGGTGGAAAAAGGATCTCCTAGAACTGGCAAGGGGAGAGTTTGGTTGAGTGTGTCAAATTCTCCTGTGAGGTCCAATGAGACAGTGACTAAAACGAGTTCAATAGATTTGTTTATCTGAACGTTGTTGATATCCTTAATAAAAGAAATGGGGAAGGATTAGTTTCATTGCAAAAATACAGTCTGCTAGAAGCAGCGGCTCATGACTATAATCCTAGCATTCTGGGAGGCCGAGGTAGGAGGATCACTTGAGGTCAGGAGTTTGAGACCAACCTGAGGAAGAGCGAGACTCTGTCTTTACAAAATACAGAAAAATTAGATGGTCCTGGTGGCAGGCACCTGTAGTCCCAGCTACTCAGGAGGCTGAGCCAGGAAGATCACTTGAGTCCAGGAATTTGAAGTTGCAGTGACCTATGATCACACCACAGTATTGCAGCCTGGGCTATAGAATGAGACCTGTCTCAAAAAAAAAAAAAAAAAAAAAGTCTCATGTCAGATTGCAATGCGTTGAAACATGGGTGGAAGGAGAGTATGTATTAGATATACAACATAATTCTTTTTTACTTGGTTGTAAGAAAAATGGGGAGTAGTTCTTCAATAAAATTATGACTAAGGAGTAAATGTAAAATTAAATTTAATTTTAAATTTCATAAATAATATAAAGTCACATTCTACCCTGAATTTTCAAAATTTAATATTAAGTGGAAATTGAAGTAGCCCTATTTTGGATCTCTGAATATCAAAAATAACTTGTGAGAAATATTTTGCACATAAGGCAAGCTCCCAGAGTGAGCCTGGATCTCTCACCCCCTCGTGCACTCCACACATACACTCCTGAGCAACGAGACACTCTTCATTCCTTCAGCATGATGCCAGCCTATGTTGAAGGTCAGGCCTCACGCCTGGTGCCGGGGATGCAATGGTGGGCAAAATGGACCCAGACCATGTCCTCCTTTTACTTACACATAATCACAAACATAGAATTCTGAGGGCTGTAAGGAAACTGTGCAGGGTGCCAAGACATCATTGAACAGGAGCATGTGAATTTGTTTGAGGGACGGGGGCTGTGGGCAGGGAAGAGATTTCTAGGGAAGTGGAGTTTGAGGTGAAATCAGAAGGAAGAGCAGGAGTTAAGTAGGCAGAAGGAGAGAGTGGGTGTGGGGAGAGGAAGCATTCTGGGCAGAGGGGAGAACAGAGGGAAACGGGCTGTGGAGGGAGCGGCAGGAGTGTGGAGCCGAGGGGTGGGCAGTGCGGAGTCAGGCAGCGGTGAGAGCAGGACGTGTCTGTGGCGCGTGTCCATGGCTTTAAAGCCATGGTTTTAAGCAGAGGAATGACATAGCCCGATTTTAACTTTAAAATATTCTAGGTGAAAGGTGAAGAATGGATTGAAGTGGTGTGTGGTGGTGGTGAAGTAGAAAAAAACAGACAAAATAAAATTTAGTGAAATCATCAGGGCTTGATAAATAAATGGGGACAAATGTTTTAAGGATTTTGGTATATAATGAGCATAGAAGTAAAGAATGTCAGAAACGCTGGTTCTATTCTCTCGAAATTCTGAAGAACAACAAAATGGGCCACCAAGGATTTATTCCCTGGATTCATAGAATCCTGTTTCTCCCATTCGTATATCATAGAGTGGTAAAATTAAATCTAGCACAGTTACCTGATTGAGTATTTGGCTGGAAGGCAATCTCACAAAGGTATTTCTACAGGGTTTGGGTTGGGGTTAATTAGAAATCCTGAAGAGGGGCAGGCTATCCCTTGAAAACGATACTCTAGGCTCTTTGTCTTCAGCAGAATTGCTGGCCAGAATCAGCAGGAGAACTGTTTTATATGCCATTTCTAAAAGTGAGCTGAGCGCTGCTTGCAGCTGAATTAGAGTAATGTATTTAACTGGCCTAAGAAAATCAGGGCAGACTGATTTTTTTCTCTTCCTTGACTATGGTTATTTGTTCTTGAAGACTGTGTTTATAGGACAAGTTGGGAGTTTGTCTCACTCACGATTTTAGATACATATTTCAAATGTATCTAAAAATGATCTGGTTTGACTTGGCTTGATTGGATAATACAGGCAATCTAGTCATGTGATGGCAAGATGTGTTCATTTTTACAGGTGGGTGTAGCACCAATTAGTGCCTTTGAGTGGTTATTTGGTCAATTTAATTCCATTCAATCAACACTTATGGAGCATCTAATGTACCAGGCATTGACCAATGCTCTAGGGATATGGAGATCCATAAAAACCAGTCATTGTCTTTGATCAGTGTCTTTGAGGAATTTATAGTACAGTGAAGAAAAAAAGAAAAATAGGTAATTTGGTTCACTTCTATTTATAGAAGACCTACTATGTGCCCACTGCTCTCATTCCTATGTTGGTACTCAATAAACCTACTGAATCATGAATTTAGTCATACTGGAATGTACATCTTCCTCTAGGATGCTTGAACAAAGTACATATTATAGAATTGAGTTGACACCAGGTCATTTTTTAATTACTCCTATGGCGGGAAAAGTTCCAAATAGAGGTATTTTGGCTGCCACTTAAAATGCAGCCTTTGATTTCCAGGCCTGATGTCCATCTTTGCCACTATCTTTTACATGAAGAGTTTGGTATCTTCTATTTAACTCTGACAATAGTAAAAATACCTGCAACCTCATTCTTTGACTCATGACATGGAAAAGAAAAGACCATAGACCTACAGGGAAAAGCCATGAACCAGAACACATGGGAGAGAGAACACTTATGTTTCTGCCATTCCAATGACAAATGAAGGGAAGGTCTGCTTACGTTTGTAGCCAGGCCCTTGAGATTTTAGTGCCCCAGTGTTTTTAATGAGTGAAATGATGTAAAATTGAACTAGGTCCTTGGTCATTTACACATGTTAACTGCTTGCTTCCTGCCCAATAGCCTTTGTTCTCACAATAATCATTAACTACTGACGTACTTTTTTTTCTTTTTTTGTCAAGTAGTGGAGACAACTCCAGGATCACAAGAAAATTTTGTGAATTTGTTTTGTAGAAGGACTGAATGCCTTTGAGGAAATTAGCTGTTGACACTCAAGTCAGGTTGTTCAAGATGTTATCTGAGACTAAAGAAACATAGACTTCACCCTTGATCCTCTGAGACCCCCTCCCACCTCATGTCTATGACAAGGTAGATGCAGGAAGCTTTCTCTCCTGTGTTCTTGCTTTGGCCAAATCAAATAAACCTTTCTGTATCTCCAAGTCCTGGTGTCACAGTGTTTGTCTTTTAGCTGCACATCAGGTACAGGAGCCTGAATTTGGGGCTCTAAAACATGTTCATAGATACTCATGTTCTTTGATGCCTATGGGCTCAAAGCATTGTTTGAGAATGAGGCTTGCGGTGAGTATGACAGAGCCTAACTTTATGAATCTGTCATGACACTTGTGGCTAGCTCCCACTCCCAGACACTCACTCTTTCAGTTTTTCCAGCTGCTTTCAAATAGAAATTTGTGTTATCTGAGAGGTGCCACAATGCAGTGATTTCCCATTAACATGGGATGCCTATCTAAAATGTGGCAGCCAGTCATGTGTCTTGCATGCTTATCAACTGCTGGTGATTCCATGATGATAAATTCCAAAATCATTTAGTCCTTAATTATTTGGCTCTAGTTAACCTCACTAGCATCACTTCCATGTGGAAACATTTAAGAGCTTGTGCCTGACTCCCTACATTCTGTCTTCCCTTGCTGAGCCAACCAAGGAGGCCAGGTGTTCAAGATGATGGAGTCACTGGGTGGCGAATCTCCCTTTGACCATGGACTGCTGTGTCACCACATCGAGAAGAGTTGCCCAGGTGAATAACCAGACCACACACAGTATAAATTGCATAAGTGAGAAATAAATCTCTGTGTGTTAAGATCATAAGAGTTTGAAGTTGTTTGTTTCCATATCACAATCTACCCCATTTTGACTGAGAACACATCCCTCACTCCCTCAGGAAGATTGACCTTCTAACTCCTCTCTCTTCCCACAGCATTTTATACATATGTTTCCCTTAGTAGTCTGTGACCTGTTCAACAGCGAAGGTCATGTCTTATTAATATGCATGTCCCCAAAACTGAGCAGAGTTTCTGGAATATAGTTGCTCAATACATATTTATTGAGAATGAGGTTCTAACCTTGGCTTTATTGAGCAATTCATTTTAATATCTATGTGCTTTTAACTTCTTCTTGTGAAAATGTAGATAAGAATGACCAGTCTGCCCTCTCAAGGTCATGTGAGTTAATGAGTGAAAACACTTTCAAAAGTACAAGGATAGAAAACAATAAATTATTATTGTTATGAGCTAGGGCCAGAACTGCTTGTGAAAGCAGCAGAACAGGAGATTGTTTGCGGAACACTTGGGGAAAATGCTTCCACATTCCTCTTATTTATATGCACTACACAAAGATTTTTCTTTCTTTTTGGAAAACACTTTTTTTTAAAATTGCTGTGGAAAATAGAGGACAAAAGGAATAGCAATTTCCTGGTTCCCAGAATCCTTTGACAAAATTCCCATTCTTCATTTCCTGGACTGTCTGGTTACTGACCTTCTGAAATGATTCTCCCCACACAGGAGCTGGGTCCAGCCCGTGTAGAGATGCTGCAGGTCTCTGCCCAGCTCGTTCCAGCACTCGCTGCACATGCGCTGCTTCTTACTCCTGGCCCCTCTAACTGTCTGCTTTTGCTACTCTGGCTACAGGAGTGTACAGGAATTTCTGTGTGAAATTCAGGCCCAAAGTTCCTTGGTGCTAATAATACCCCTGGCAACAGCTCTCATGAAATGATGGAATAGACATTGGTGGATAAATACCCCAGCTTCCTCACCCCCTGAGTGGGAGACTGTAAGCCACGTTTTCCAAAGTGGCTTAGAGGCCTCCCAGGGGACAGAGCCCTAACGGCCCCTAGTACCTGCTCATTAACTCATTCGTGCTGGCTTCCTCCCAGCCTAGTTTTCTTCCCCACTCCTTTGCCAGTGCTTCCTAGGAGAATCTTGCAAATAAGCTATTTGCACTTGAAATGTGTCTCTGTTTCTGCCTCTGGAGAACCCACCCACTGTTCTTAAAGTATTTCTTAATTTTAACATAAAATATATTAATAAATATACATCATATTTATTAATAACTATAAAATAAATAAAATAAACATATAATTCAAAATATATAAAGCATATATAGAAACAAAATTAAATAATATGAAATTAAAATTGACTACTGATTGCTGCACAAATAGATTTTCCTCAGATTCATAAAGATCCCTCAGTGCAATGCTGCTTTATCAAAAATACCGGTGTATAAAACACCCCCCTCCAAATACTGTCCGTCATAGGACAGCTTTTTCAGAAGCATCCTTCCCCTGCTTCCAGGGAGGCCGTCGGGTCACTAGAGGAATCCCTGGGAGGGTGTGGGATGCTGGAGGCCTGGGCTTAGATCTTCCAGAGGATGCTGATTGTTTAGACCTGAGTGTGAGATTTAGCACAAATGACACAGGTACCTTCACGCTTAACACCGAAGCCTCAGACTGTCTCTTTGGCAGAGTTTCCTTTCAGTCACTGAGGAGCCAAAGCAGAGGACCAGCCCCTTGTCTTTTTTCCTTCTTCCAAGCTTGAAATGGCTGATTAAAATGAAGAGAGGCTGTCTTGTATCAGCATTCTGACAGCCGTGGCAGAACTGTTCTTCAAACCTTTTTACCTTTTGATTTCTAGCTTCTTCCCCAATATTGCTTTCTACATTTCAGAGAATAAACTAGATGCAATTTTCACTGTGGCTTGAATATGCACTGTGGGCGTCAGAGTTAAAGCTTGCCTCCTTACCAGGAGAGGAGGCCCCAGAGAAATAAGACGACACAGAAATAATTCAGCCCCAGAACCAGGGCAAGGAGACGAAAAATACCATAGAGAGTGTATTAGAAATTCAAAACATTGAGCTCATTTTAGCAAATGGAATAAATTCTTATTCTCATATGCAATCTCTCAGGTTATAATAAATGCTAATTATTTATAACAAGGAAGCGTTGAGAGCAGGTTGAGAGGGAAAATATATGCAGACGTGGGCTGAGCACATGTGAGCGTGTGTCCTGGCCCCTTCGGCCACTTTCCCAATCAGCACTGATGGCAGAGAGTGATTCTCTCTGATTGCTAAACAGCTGGAGTGACTGCACCCCTGCCATGCAGCAGTTCAGGCATTCGGGGTGAGAGAGCACTTGCTGCGTACAATGGCCATTGGCAGCCTTTCAGAAATCCTAGCTAAATTCGAAAATGGGTTTGGGAACAATATCAATTTATGCCAAGCCAATTCAATAATTGGGGAAGAAACTAGAAGGGAGCCTGTTTTGGAAATAGAACATTTTCAAATTAGAGAGTTGACTCTCTTGTATCATCCTCATTCCGGGACTCTTTTCCATTTGCGAATTGTTTATTTTATTGCATGACGCTGCACAATTAGTATAGTCCCAGTAAATTGTTCACCAGGCATTCTCCATTTTATGTGTTCATTCATTCATTCTACAAATATTTCTTAAGGACTTACTGCATTTAAAGGTGCTATCTAAATTTACCTAAATAATATTATCGAGGACATGGACTATGCCGTGCACAGGGTTATGATAAGCAGTGGGCTAAATGAAGTGAATATATTAGCAGAATCTGCTAAGCTGCGCACACACCACAGGTGCTTGTGCACCCTCCCACCCCCTCTACACACACTTTCAAGATCCTGAGCATCCAAGGTCAGCATGTAAGTAGCGAAACTGTAACAGTGGAAAAATACCCCCGGGATTCCTGAAAGTTAGGAAACCTGGGGGCCTAAGTCATTGATTCTGCCACTGACTGTCAGTTTGACCTTCAGCCAATAAATTCACCTCTATCCACCTTAATTTCCTACGAGGGCAAGGACTTTCTTTGTTGTTTTACTACTTTAGCCTCAGCTTCTAGAAGAGAGCCCAGCACTGGTGGCGCTCAATAAATATCCCTTGAAAGAAGGAATAAAAGAATTTGTTCTCAAATATCTAAGGTCTGGGCTAGGCCACAAATGAACTGCAAAGACTTATTGATGGCCTCTGGCCTCTTAGTGACCTCTTGGCCCTATGCTTTGGGCCCCAAAGCTCATCAGAGAGGTAGGTATGGTGAGCACTGGTGAGCCCAGGAAAAGAAAGGGCAGCAGGAGAATTTACCCTAATGCCTGGCACAGAAGTAGGCCAGGTGTTTGGTGTCGGAAGGGTAAAGGGGTGGGTATGGGGAGACGGTTTTGGTGCTGGCAAGGTATATAAAAATATGAGTTGATGTCAGTCTAAACTGTTCGTCAGCATGTCAGAAAAAAAAGCACTGAATCAAAAAAATCCAGTGATATCTTTTCTGATTACTTCGGGCAACCGTAAGTGTTGATTTCTCTGTGATTCCATTGCCTCTTCTATATACCCCTTTTATTGTAAACAGTGTAGTTCATTGTCAGTGTGTGTTTGTTTATTTCACACTAGGTTATATGTTCACAGGGACCAAAATGCTTAGCACACAGCAGATACCCAATAAATGTTTGTTTGAAGGATACACTGTCTTTTCTGAGCATGAATATTCACAAATACTACATTACTGCCTTGCTTCATGAACATTTACAGAGCTTAGTTTTAAATTTAATAATTTTCTTGCCTGTCAGAATATAAAGATTTTAATACAACTTACTCTACAAGTGGGAGTGGGAAATGTTTCTTCACAGCCCTTCTTTGAGCCATGTCTTAATTTGACTCCTTCTTTCATGGAAATGATTAATCACTTCTCCTCTACCTTCCAACAATTGGTTTGTTAGGTCATCCACAAAATGCACATCACGATCTTTTGAGAACTTTGACACAGATTTATCACAAAGGGAAATTGTGTAGTGGTTTTTTTCCTGTTGTGACAATATTGCATTTGCAATAAATACAAGGAGAAGAAGGAAAGAAAACATTGTCTTCATTACAGAGAGCAATTTTGACATAGTCAGAAAGTGGTTACTATTTTGGTTCATCAGGAATTGTCATGGAACAAAATGTGTTGCAGGCAAGGAAATAAATCTGTAAAGCATTGTTACAATTATCCATCTGCCAGTCATCACAGAAATAGCCTCTTTGTACAGTACTTAAATTCATTCTAGAACATGATTTATTTAAATACATTTTAATATGTTATTTGGCATTGTAAGTAGGGAAGGGATCTCCAAAACAGCCTGTTAGTTAATTGTTTGGCGTGAGCACCATTGCCAGGTAATAATCAGCTCTAGTGTTACTGGGAAATTTGATGCGTTTGGGTCAAAGTTTGATTTCCCATACAGGGATTCTATTTGGTTGAGAACCGTGGAGCTGGGTGAGAAGGCAGAGACTTTGCTTCCTTGCCCAGGGGATAGGTTTCCTAACTCTGTATGGCTTGTTTCAGCTCACTGGGGATTCTTCCTCTTTACTAGTTCATCTGGAAACTGCTGACTCCTCCAGTTTCACTCTTTGACAGCCCTCGGAGCAGCTCAGTTGGGATGCTCTCTTTAGCCAGCAATGACCTCCAGGGAGGGACTACAGAGAGTCTTTCGTCCTAGGGCTTTGAACTTGACTACAATAACATTATATGAGCTTTCCTTCAGACTGGGCACTGCCAGATGACCACTCCTTTACTTCGATTAGGTGAAACATTTCAGACTGAGAATTAATGTCTTGTTTCACCTCTTTATATGAGTTGCATTCATCAGTTTAATTTAAACAGCCAAGTGTTTAAACTGTTATATTTTTAAAAATCTTATGAGAAGGAGTGATTTTTTATACTTATTGTAAAAATGTTTTTATCAGTAAGATGCATAAAGAAATAGTAATTAAAATGTTCATTTAACAACTTTGTATTGAAGGCCTATTATGAGCTAGATTCTGAGCTGGATCCTTTAAATGCAAAGTCCCTGCCCTGGAAGAACTCACGCTCTAGTGGCGGAGGTATAAGCCAGCAAAGGATAGTACTGAGTGATAATTACTTCCGCAGAGCAGAAGAGAGAGCATTGAGAAGGGACCTAACTGATGTCACCTGAGTTTCTACTCTGTGTCATATTCTCTTGGATATTTTACATATACTATCTCATGCTAAAAGACTCTAATGTAATCAAGGAATTGTTGAGGGTAATAATAGCTATTTTAAAAATACTTAAGGCCAAAAGAAGATCTTACACTTTCTTGCACACACATGGAATGTGCATAACTAATTTAGCAACAGGTGACCCATGTAAGAATATATGCTTATTCTTTATCCAAATGGATGAAAGACAGCCAAATAAGACGGTGAGTAGAGCAATACAGAAAGCTAGACACAAAGAACTTGAGAAACAGGTTGCTGAGAACTCTCAGGTTAATGTAAGAGCATTTTATCTATCCATTTGTTCACTGCCCACGCATGCGTGGAGCCCCTGTATAATATTGTTCATTTAAAAAAAAAGAGACTAGGCCAAGAGGAGACTGGTAAAGAATTGTTTCTTTTATACATAAATCTGGAGAGTTAGAATGAAGGAACTAGTAAATCTGGGGAAACAATCTGTTTCCACTTTTACTGCCACAATCTACTATTTATTGGGCACCAACTCTGTGTGAGGCACTAAAGCTCTTAGATGCCTTCAGTACATTAACTTGATTCCACAGCACTCCCACCAACCAGGCGTGGGTTCTACATCCATGGATTCAACTGACTGCAGATTGAAAATATTTTTTAAAAATTGCCTCTGTATTGAACATGTACAAGATTTTTTTTTCTTGTCATTATTCCCCAAACAATGCAGTATAATAACTATGGACATAGTATTTATATCACATTAGGTATTATAAGTAATCTAGAAACGATTTAAACTATAAAGTATATGAGAAGATGTGTACAGGGTATATGCAAATACTATGTATATATACAAATATATATTTATATGAGAGACTTGAGCGTCTGTGAATTTTGGTATCTGAGAGAGGGCCTGGAGTCTCTCACAGATACTGAGGGATGATTGTATATATTTGATAATATAAAAACTGTTGATGTTGTAACACAGAGTTAATGAGATTGAAATGGCAAGGACTATAAACAATTAGGTTTTATTTAACACTAACATGTGAAAATATATAAGAAATAAAACAAAGTGGCAGATTTTTTAAAACTAAGCTTTTGCAATAAGCAAAAGAAAAAATATATTTAATATTCTACTGATAATAGCAAATGTATCCTTTATGAATAATCATACAAATAAAAATTTCATTTTTTCCTTCCTTTTTCTATCTCTTACATTGATTTTATAATCTCTTTTAATTACTAGTTTCTCTAATTGACTAGTGAAATAATTAGTAAACTTAGGTACACAGGTAAACTCTTTAAAATTAGGAACTCTCTTCTTTGGCAATGATACTATGTCAATTCAGTCTTATAAATTTTTCAAAATTGTTGGCGTAATGCTAGTGTTTACTTTGTAATCTTTGTCAGTAAAAGGGTTTTGGACATTAAATTTTTTTGACGTCCTTCAAGGCTTCTCTGTAGACCAATTATTTGCTCTGTGGGTTATTTGTAAGATCTCTGCATGGTATATAATTTTTGCTTTCTGTTGTATACTCTTCCATTTTTCCATTCAAAATGTAATTTCCTTACAGACAATCGAAAGTCTTGATCTTCAAGATTGTAATATAACTTCAGGGTACAATTTGACTAATCGTGATGATGCGGTATCTGAAGAAAAAAAATGAGAATAGAAATTTGGCTTCCTGTTTCCCAGATCAGGAGTTTTCATACTCAAGTTTGCTAGAATAGATAACTGGACTTATTTTTTCTTATTCTTCAGATAATATGAATTGCCAAAAAGACTTCTAGAATGGGGTCTTGCTGCCTGAATCAAATCTCTCTCTCCCATTTTGGCTGGATTGATTTCAGAAGGTCTCCCCTCCCCAGTATCCACTCTTAGGAATACTGTGTCCATGATTTGCCTTGTGTGTACCCTATATGCTTCATGGCATAGAGATAAAATGAATTATGTTCTGATTAATCAAATAGGATGTCAATTAGAGATCTTATCTTTACTAATTCAGAGCTCATAATTTCTATGAGTATTTGTCAATAAATCATGTGAACTGCCACCAACTCAAACTTTATTTTATGTATTTGGATGATAGTTGTGTGTGTGTGTGTGTGTGTGTGTGTGTGTGTATCTTTATTGGTATGAATCTAGGAAGACGAATAAATGAATTTTTCAAAAGTCAGGTAGAAATATATGAAAAAAGGAAGTGATTGAATGGTGTAGCACTGCACAGCAGCCTACTTTAACTTTTGATGCTGGTAAATAAAATATATTTGAAATATCTGGGAAATCTGCCAGATGAGAAAAATTGAATATATTTTCCAGTTTTTTTTTCTTTTTTTAAGGTTAGATTTAGACTTCTAACAAAACATCCTGCTAGAATGAGAAACATTAATCAATCATATGGATGTTGTGCCTTCAAGATGCAAAGCATCCAGGCATGACTGAATGACTAATTTTCACACTTCTTCCCATCCTAAATCTTTTACCCAATATTTGGAATCATGAACATGGAACTGAACTGATAATTTCTGTAGGATTAAAACATAATCAAACGAAAGAAGAGATAATGTCTATGAAAAGATTTTGTAAATTGCAAATGACCACATAGATGTAAAGTACTGTTTTTAATTAATGATTATCTTTAACAACATTAACTATAAATAGTAGGATGGGGGATAAATGGCAGTTTACTGGGAACTTTCTAATTGATTCTATTCCTTTGTTCTGTACTTACCTGCTGGGCCTATGCAAGTAGGGATGAGGAAGGATGCTGAGGACAAGATTCTGAGGCTATTCTTTTCTTAGAGGACCCCTTTCTTTGGCAGTAGCTTTGGGAACATGTTTCCTTCGTGCTAAGTTTATTCAATAGATTTTGAGCATACTGGTTAGAAGCCTAAATCAAGAGAACAAAACTTGTCTCTTATGAAAAGTAAGACATAAGGCAAGCTATGTAACCCCTCTAAGCCTTATTTCCTCACCTGTAAAATGTGGGATAACAGTAGTTATTATTATTTATTTTCTGTAGGGTACTGTTCTGGTGCTTTCTCACACTAATGCTTACTTGTCAGTATTCATTTTAAGCAGTATTCAATAACAGCTTTAGTATCTTGGCAGCGCATAGAATCCCTTTATCCACATAATAATGATTGCATTGTTTTTAAAAATAAAGGCAATAACTCTATTCAATACATTTACTGTTCCCTAAAATATATCAAGTCATGCAATATACAACCAATATTCAAGGAAAATATTCTTGTTCTGCTTTCACACTCATTTCTCCAACTTGTCAGATCAAACGACACTATAGTAAGAGGAGTACGAAGTAAATGAGCAAAACCATATGTCTAGTCCCTGGAAAGTGCCCACATGCAAGACAGCAAGACCTCAGTGTTCTGGGAATTCTCTATATCTGTCATTGTGACCACATGTCACCTCTGCTGGCTGTCCTTCCATTCCCCAGTGCTCAGCCTCATCACCTATGCTGTTTTCTTCTCTTCTTGTCTTTCTTGTCTTCTGCAGATTAGTTACAGCTTAAAAATCACATCTCCCTCAACTATGGTTATTCTCTCTATGAGGGGTCTTTACATGACATACAAAGTGCTTAATGATACAGTCTGCAGCATATGCATGTGGGCTACTTCACCCTCATCCTAGCTTCTCCAGTAGTACTAAGTGAATATTCTCTCCATAATTACATGACTCCAAAGGATTCTGGGTCCCTTCTAAAGAAACAAGGCATGCTCGAAGATAACTTGGAGTCTTGAATCTGCAACTAAGTTTTGCCATCACCTTTAACATGAGTGTTTCAGGAAAGATGAGAGGTAGATAGCGAGGCAGACAGAGAGGCAGCTACAGACCCAGATCTGGAGCTGTGCACATGTGGATATATGGCCTTAGTCCTAAATATAGTCATGGCTAAAGAAGAGCTCTAGAATATCGTCTGCCTCACCAGTTACAGCCTACACAAAGGCTCTCGTATGAATCAAGCAAGGGCCATAGGGTGGCCTCTTTGACACAGTCCTGCAGTAGTCTTCTGAATGCAGGCACAGAAAACTTAATTTTATCAGCCCAGGCCATTCTCTAGACTCATGAAACACTGGGTTTAGTATTCTGAATGTTAACATATTTCTCTAATTGTAGCTAAACCTAGGGGTGAGGATGGATTGGCTAAATGTAGAAGGCATTAAAGTGATCATGTACAAGGACACAGTACACAAAACACCACAAGAGTATTTGCCATAAAAATATTTGCACCAAGCTAATATAGCCTGGGGTAATTTCCGTTTGTATTTGAAGCATATTTAGATCTTAAGGATGTTTTGTTTCAACATGGGATGACTCTGGTGGGTCATTGTAGGCCCAGGGCTCCTGTGTGGTCAGACAAGGTTGTCACAGGGCCTGCATCACAGCTTGAGATTTTCTTCTCTTGCATTTGGCTCTTACGTAAACTAGAGCTGGCCCTATATATTTCATTTGTTTTTCATGCATACCTATCTTTGTTGCTCTATTCACTACCTATTAATTCCTAGCCATTCTTTTTTCCTTTTCTCTCAAGGTTTGTTCACTTTAAAGACTGCTGTTATCTGGGGAAAAGTATCTCTTTTCAATAAATGGTGCTGGGAAAACTGGATAGCCACATGTGGAAGACTGAAACAGGATCCGCACCTCTCTCACCTCCCACAAAAATCAACTCAGGGTGGATAACAGACTTAAACCTAAGCCATGAAACTATAAGAATTCTAGAATAAAATAATGGAAAAACTTACAGACATTGGCCTAGGCAAAGAATTTATGAAGTAGACCCCAAAAGCAGTCACAGCAACAATAAAAATAAATAAATGGGAGCTGATCACATTAGAAAGCTTCTGGACAGCCAAGGAAACTATCATGGGAGCAAACAGATAACTTACAGAATGGGAGAAAAGATTCGCATGTTACACATCTGATAAAGGGCTGATAACTAGAATCTATACAGAACTCAGGAAAATCAGCAAGAAAAAAATCAAACAACCCTATCAAAAAGTGGGCAAAGGACATGAACATAAACTTTTCAAAAGAAGATAGACTAATGGCCAACAAACATGTGAAAAAATGCTCACCATCTCTAATCATCAGGGAAATGCAAATCAAAACCACAATGATACCACTTATCTCCAGTGAGAATGCCCTTTATCAAAAAGTCCTAAAACAGTGAAGTTGGTGTCAATGTGGAGAGATAGGAACACTCATATACTGCTGGTGGGACTGCAAACTAGTGCAACCTCTGTGGAAAGTAATACAGAGATACCTCAAAGACCTACAAGTAGAACTACCATTTGACCCAGCAATCCCATTACTGGGCATCTACCCAAAAGAACAAAAATTATTCTATAAAAAAGACATCTGCACTAGAATGTTTATAGCAGCACAATTCACAATTGTAAAGATGTGGAAACAACACCAGTGCCTGTCAATCCATTAGTGGATTAATAAAATGTGGTATATGTATACCATGGAGTTCTACTCAGCCACAAAAAACAATGGTGATCTAGCACCTCTTGTATTATCCTGGATAGAGCTAGAGCCCGTTCTACTAAGTGAAGTATCCCAAGAATGGAAAAGCAAGCACCACATGTACTCACCATCAAACTGGTATTAACTGATCAACACTTATTTGCACATACAGTAGTAACATTCACTGAGTGTTGGGCAGGTGAGAGAGGGGAGGAGGGGATGGGTATATTCATGCCTAATGGGTGCAATATGCAGCATCTGGGGGAAGAACATGCTTGAAGCTCTGACCTGAGGGGGTGGGGAAAGGCAATATGTGTAACCTAAACATTCATACCCCCATAATATGCTGGAAAAAAAAAACAAACAAATTACCCCCAAAATGTAGTGCTTCCAAAGCAACAATTATTATTATCTCGAAGTTTCCGAGCGTCAGGAATCTGAGCATGGTTTAGCTGGGTCTGCTACTCAGGGGCTTTCACAAGCTACAAAGTGTTGGCTGAGCCTCTAGTCATCTCAAAGATCAACTGGGGAAGGATCTGCTTCCAAGCTCACTCACGTGGTTGTGGTTATTGGTGGATTCAATTTCTTGCTGCTGTTGTCCAGAGGCTGTCCTGTATTCAGTGTCTTGTAGGCCTCTCCAGCATGGCAGATTTCTTCATTAAAATGTGCAAAGCCAAATAGGGCAATAAAAGAGTCCAGCAAAACAGAAATCACTTCTTTTGTAACCTAACCAGAGAATCGACATCTCATCATGTTTGCTGTGAATACATTTAACAGAAGCGAGTCACTAGGTTCAGCTCATGCTTATGGAGAGGATATTATACAAGGGTTGGAATTCCAGCAAATGGAGATCATTGGGAACTATGTTCAGCTGCCTATTGCAGTAGTACAAATTAAGACTATTTGCAAAGAATACTAACGTAATAACCCTGGGCTTATAAATTCTCATGGGGCACTAAGGCAGAAGAATAAAGGAGCAGAAAGACAATACTATACAAATATTATACTAATATTAATTATTACTAATATACTAACAAAATATACAAATATAGTATGCCAAATTTGTGGCTGTTTTTTACAGCAGAAAGACAAACTAATAATAAAAATTAAATATTAAACCATATTATAGTTAAAGCATATGATGATAATTATCTCTAATTTTAAAGTCTAATGCAGTAATATACATAAGAAATTTTAAAAATAAAATTTATTTATGTATGTTTATTTTTTATTTTATTTTTTATTTATATCAAAATAAAGTCATCACAAATTAAATTAATGAAATATTTTGACCTAATAATTTCACTTTTAGTTTTTCACTAAGAGAAAATTTTAAGTTTTTAAAAATGTTATATACTGAGGAGTTTATGACATGTAGTTGTAGTCAGAATAAATTTGAAATCGAAAAATTTGTAATAAATATCTGTGGAAACAAAAGAATACAGGCATCTAAATAGTCACATATGAAAAGGCAAATATAAAATCAGAAATTAGCATTAATCAAAGAGAAACTCTGAAGGATATCACTTGATTCTAGATTTATTAATACTGAAGTTTTCTTTAGAAGAACATTAAAAACAATTTTATTTGCTAAGAAGAAAAGGCAGAAGATTATTTGAATATTTGTTTTCAGAAGAAGTGAAAGAAATAAAATATTAACTAAGTAATCAGGTTGAGACAAGAAAAAATAGCATTGAGTCAAACTGTCTATATACTTTTAGAAAAAACAGAGACAGGTATTCTTTTACAGAAAATAAATTCAATAGAAATGTCATTGTTTTATTACAAGTAGATTCATTTTACATACTTCTTTCATAATTCTAATCTGGAGTTCAGACAAAGTGATTGCATTGTATTAGTCAAGGCTCTTCAGAGAAACAGAATCAATGGGAGATGACAGACAGATAATAAGGAATTGGCTAGAGAAGTCCCAAATCTGCAGTCAGCAACCTGGAGACCCAGGAGAGGTGATGGTGTAGTTCTAGTTTGAAAGCTCCAGGTTTGACCTGCAAGAGGAGCCAATATTTCAGCCTGAGTCTGAAGTCAAGAAAAGACGAATGTCCCAGCTCAATGCAGCCAGCCAAGAGGAAATTCCCTTTTACTCTCAGGAGTAGAATAGAATTTTTGTTCTATTCTGGCCCTCAACTAATTGGTTGGGGTTCACCCACACTAGGAAAAGCAATTTGCTTCACTCAGCACACCAATTGGAATATACTATAGAAAAAAGATATATTAAATATAAAAGATTTCAAGTTCTTTTGTCATCATTTCTAATTAAAACACAGCATTTGATTTTTATTTTAGGAGTTTTATGAATGTCCTTATTTTTCCAGCTTTATTCTAAAACACTCAATTTTATTTGCTTCAAAAAGGCCCTTTCTGAAAACATTGAAAATGTTAAATGGTGTCTTATATAACTTCAAAGTTTACATGTTTTTTGATTAATATACCATTAAAAGTAGTATGTGTAGTAATTTAAAATACATTTAAATGATGCATATATAATTACACACCTGAGGGAAAAAAAACATCAAAAATCCTGTTTCAGTCAGCAATTTCCAGAGAGAACCAATAGGAGCTATATTTCTATACATGTCTGTATATAGAGAGAAAGACAGAAAACAAGGGTGAGAGAGTGAGAGAGAAATGAGATGGGATTTATTAGGGGAATTGTCTTATTTGGCTATGAAGACTGAGAAGTCCCACGATAGGCTGTATCCCAGCTGAAGAACCAGGGAAGTTGGGAGTGTGACTCAGTCCAAGTCTGAAGACCTCAGAACCAAGGAAGCCCAGGGTATAATTCTTACACTGAGGAAGGAGGTCTGAGAGCCTGGGGAATTGCTAGTGCGAACCACAGTCCAAAGGCTGGAAAACCTGGAGTTGTGATGTCCAAGTGCAGGAGAAGAGGGTGTCCCTGCTCCAGAAGAGAGAACAAGAAATAATTCTTCTTCCACCTTTTTGTCCATCTGGACCCCCGTTCATTGGATGGTGCCCACAGACATTGAGGACAAATCTTCCCCACTCAGTTCACACTCTCAAATACTAATCCCCTCCAGAAACACCTGGGGCAGACTAATCATTCCAATCAAGTACCAAACCCAAACCACCTGGTTTTCCCTTTCAGCAGAAAAAGAAAGGGCTCAATGTGTATTTAAGCACTGAGAGAATTAATGCTTTATTAGCTATCTTGGTATCCCTTACACCAGTCTTACTGACACTCCAAATCCACTATTACAGATTTTATATGGCTTTTGATAAATGTATGTAGTAAAATAGAATGCATGGTAATTTAACATATATATATATGATGTATATATAATTATGCAACTGAGAAAATAAAACCATCAAGAAAATATAAGAAACATATATTGTTAGAGGATTTTTAGATTCATGAACATTGAATAATATGGAAGAAAAAGTAAAGAAAAAGCATAAAAAGAAATACATTTATTAATTTATTTTTTGCACTTATAAAACCTTAGGAAATCATGCAAAAAATTATAGCCTGTGTCTAGTACTCTTTAGGAGAATATATTTTTGCAAGACATACAATGTACATACTGTTATTAAATTGGTATATATTATATTTTCATGAGTTTATTTTTATAGTAGCTTTAACTTACATAATTCTGTTTTCTTAACAAAGCTCTTTTCAATTAAAATAAAGACTTTTGTTAAAAAACAAACTATAAGGGAACAATTGCATACTTTTTATGTTAACATCTTTTTCATTTCATTTAAGATTTAAGTTTAGAGACACTTTGATAAAGAATTAACAAGAACAAAACAAATGTCATTCCAGACTTCACCACTAAGCAACACATTATATTATATCTAGAAAGGTAACATCCATCAATTAAAAGTCTATATTTTGGAAAATGAATGATGGGAAAAGGGGCAAATTTTATAAATGTTGTGAATACTATGAAAAGAAATTGTAGAAAAAGGACTGAGATTATATCAAAAAGAAGAAAGGACTATCCATCTAATGAGAGGGAATTAGGAGTGATATCTCTTGAAATATGGAAATAAATAATATCCATGTTTGAGTTCAGGGCCTAAGACATGAAAGTCAAAATGTGAAATATATTCTTTAACTCTTTAGAATGTGTCTGCTTATTTATTTGAAATAAGTAGGCTGATTTTCAGTACCTTATCAATAATCAAAGTTTTGTCAAATAATATAGTGAAGAAACTTGTTAAAATATTTGGAAAACAGCTTTAGAGCATGAACCGTAGAGAAAAAGACAAGCTTTGTCCTGACAAGTGAATAATCCTTTTATTTCCTGTTGTGAGGTGTTCATTAGCATGTCTATTTCAGTGAATTATGCCAGTTCTTTCCTCATTTTGTCAAATGAATTAGTTGATATCCCAAATTTAAATGAAACTTTTCTCCCTCAGATGAAAGCAAAAAGAAGAAATAATCCAATTGGCTCCATATAAAATATAGATCTTGCTTTTAAAGGTTTGAGAAAGAAGCTTGGGATGTCAGGCAGGATGCTATTCCTGTGATCAGCGCTGGCCCATATGTCTTTTAGCAATGATAGAAAAATGCATGTGCTTGCAAGTGGCCATTGAGCATTTGGAAAGTGGCAAGTGTAAAAGTGTAACAACTATGTAACTGAAATTTTGTTTCAGTTTTAGTAAATTTATATTTAAAGAACTGCATGTAGCTAATGGCTACCATATTGGACAGAGCAGTTCTAAATGAATGAAAGTGTTGAACCTTCTGTCAGTTTCAGTGCCTTTGACTGCTAGGGTAAACCTTCACTAGAGTTTTTCTTTTTCAGCCTGGAGGGTTACAGCTGCTGAAACAATATCACCTTCAACATAAATAATACTTCTGTGAATGAGACTTACGTTGGAGAAATCGTCACCGTAGTTTGTCTCGTCTCTTCTTTATTCATCCTGGAGTCAGCGTCTCCTTCTACTATTTTCCTTTGTCTCTTATGGTTATTTTGCTTAAGTCAAAGAAACTCCTGTGTTACATGTATGGTCCATAATGACTATCATGCTCATTTTCTGTAAAGTTTTTATTATGTTGATAATTGTGTTCTTTGTTATAATATTAAGATTTTATATGTGGAAAAGAAAGCAGGGAGCATTAAAGCCTTAAAGTTAGCTAGAAGACAATTTGTGAAACTTGATGAATTGATAAATATAAGACACAAAGCCTAGTGAAACTGACTCCATGAACAAAAATGCCTTTTTGCAGTTCTCTTATGTTTCAAATTCCCAGGACAGTAGGATTTGCTGACCACAACTTCATAACTTTCTGTTTCACTGATATTTCTCTTTTGAGTTGTTTTTCAGAAATGGCAGACACCCCTTGCAATAATCAGATAACTGTGAGTCCTTATACCACCCAATTATTCAGAGAAGTCTAGATAAGCAGCATTCCACCACAAATCTTGCCCAAGAACCCACTGACAAACCTACTCTCCGCCAACAGCATGCACACAAGACTGAAAGGATGACCAATGTTAACCCCCAGCTCATTATACTATTAAAATCTCCACCCTCAGAGGAGCTTATCCACCATTTTTTGATCATCCAGTGTATGTACCAGTATGATTTCTCACTGTGCTTGCATGCCCTGCACTCCACTCTGAACATGGAATGATGTTCACTCGCTTCATGCATTATTCATTTCACCTCTAAAAAAATTCTTTTACCCGTCAGTTGGGAGGAGGGGGGTAGATTTGAGACAGTCTTCCCACCTCCCAGTTAACATCCTCAGCAATAAACTTAGTTTCTTCTTTGACAATCCCTGTTGTTTCAGTAATTGGTTTTCTGTGCAGTGAGCAACTGAACCTAGGAAAAACCCCCTTTGCTGGTTCCTTAGCATTAACTAACTTAATGCAAGAATTACAAAGGATACAATTAACATGTTTAAAAATATGTGTTTGTGTCTTGGTTAATTGGTGCATTGATCTCTTCTGCAAAATTGTATCTCCTAATAAGCTTTGTTTCCTAAACAATGGGAAGACTATCCCTTCCATTCTGAATTTATAAAGAGCTGATCTTTTGGAAGAGTTATGAAAAACATTACAGTTGTGCCAATACTCAAAGAGAAAAAGGAAAGGAAAGTATAAGATTTTTTATTAATAATCTAAGATAAAATATTAAATGTATGTCATACAAATAACTGCAATGTTATAGTGAAATTATGTATAGTGTAAAAATTTCTTTAAGTATTCCTTTAAAAAAGTAATGAATAGATGGAAGAAACATCTGTGGAATATCACCATGTAAAAAGAAATCGAGGAATATTTTTGAAAAGTGTTTTTTATCATCAACTCTCCAACTATTAAATAATGATATAATTCTAATTCTTTGCATTATAAAATATATTGAAAAATTTATATTCAAATTTACATATATTTCTTGACATTTGCAATTTCATTACCTACTGCTTTTGCTAACATTCTGTAAAGTGAACTGCTTTTGTGGCTGACTTTAATGCTCTAATATTTTAGAAAAACTGGACTTGACTCTCCTTTGAAACTATTTTGTCTACATAAGGCTCCTTTCTATGTATAGCTTATTTATTGTGATTTCAAAGTTAGTTTGAGAGTTGCTATTAAAAAGCTATAGAAATAACTATTTCTGAATTGTGTGTTGCCTTCTTCTGAAGTCATTTAAAGAATATTAAAGAAAAATAACTTTTATCAATTTCTTCTAAACCTAGTTTTATAGCTGTGAATGCACTGCAAGACAAAACACTAAGAATAATGACCCGACCAGAAATAGAATCCTACATGGTCAGGCATGGATTAAAGTCTAGGATACTAGTGGTTTCTGCCTCTTTTACCTGTTCCATCTAAGATTATTTAGTATACTTTCCACAGTCACATAAACAATAAAGCTCTACTCTTTCTCTTCTAGGGATAGGTATGTAGCCCAAATTCTTCCATTTTCAAATAATTCCTATTTTAAGTGCCCAATCCATACAGTCTTGAAAGGTTAGTTCATTGTTTTAGCATACATTTATGACTATGTATTATAAATTTCTTTAGCACTGATTTAAAGTCACAAAATTGAATGAATAGAAATAGAAATGCTTTTCTGCTTTTATGTACTCATTTAAACTCATATTTATTGAATACTAAGATGTTTGCTTTCAAACAAGAGCTATTATATTATAAGCAACAGAAAATGGATCCTTTAGTCAGAAGAAGAATTGATTCATGCATTTTAAAATTGGGGAGTGCTTTGCCATATAACTTGATGGTCCCGATGAGACATAAGCTCGTACAGTCAAATAGCATTTCTCATGCACCTACAGTATACTCAGAATTGTGCTTGCTAATGGGGATGCCAAATAAATAAATAAATAAATAATCACTTCATAGAGACTTCCAAGACCCTTGCTAGGAAGATGAAACAAAAATGTAAAAAAACATTTTAAATTGTAAAAGATGTAATTATACACATTTCGTATGGGAATTTAGAAGCAGAAAACAAATGGCAAATGCTCTTTCTTTATATACTATAAATCTTGAGCCTATCACAAAAAATATTATTATATTATAACCATAAATATAAAAATATATACAGCATATGATTTTTAGCATATATATGTGTGTATACATATAGTTATATAACACACATTCCTCTGTTAATCTGCATTTATGACTCTCATCCAATTAAACTTACTGTTTTTTCATGGTACCTGTAACATTCAGCCACAACATCAATATCACAGCACTATTTACTAATGTTCTTAGTTTAATATTTTTCCAATTGTAAAACTTTTTGGGTCCAAATCTAATATTCTAATTAAGTATATTTGGAAAATCCTGCCCTCACAAATCTGGGAAAATACAAAATATTACTTATCAAAAAATTCATAAAATTGACTGGAACTTTTATATACATTTGTGCAGCCTGAGGAAAAGTATCAAGTGATTATTCTACTTAGATATTTCATATTTCAGATTTGTGTAGCATTTAAAAGATGTTAATTAAAAATAATTAGGGAACAAGTAATGATTACAATGCATTTTTATAAAGTCATGCAGAATTTGTGATTAAAATGTAAATAATCAATGTTGGGGGTTTAGGATCAAATAGTATTTTTGTCAAAAGCTTGAAACTTCTATTTTTTTTTCTTTTTCTTTGTGGAATATCAATATGGATAGGGATCAAAGAAAGGAAAATTCAGTGGAAATAAGAGTTGGTTCATTAATTTTAAAGTTCAGGTGCACCTTGCAAAATTAGAATGAATACCCACCGGTACTGCGATAAAACTCAAGAAATTTTTTGTTTTCAAACCCAGGAAGACTTTCCATCTAGTATCCATTGCTTCTGTACTACAGATAAATTAAAAACAAATAAACAAATAAAACTTGAAGTCATTAAATTTGACATCCTTTGATAAACTCTCCACAGGTCACTTCCATGGTTCAATGAGTTTCTATCTCCTCAAAGACTCAACTGAATCAATTCACAAGAACTTTCGTTAAAACATTCATCTCAATGTCTTTGCTCCTGGGACCAAATACAAAATTTAAAAAATGAGAAGTAAAAATGTTAGGCTTAAAGAATTCACTCTCCCCAAACTTCCATCCACACCTCCTATAAAACTCACCAGTCTCCCCTTCCTGGGGGTGTATTAAGCAAATAGTCTTTGCCAGACCCCTAGGGAGATAAATGAATGGAATGCAAAAGGGGAACTTTCATTCCTTACCCCTCCAGGACAACTCTGAAGTTGCAGGATGTGATTGATGCAGGGGTTCCAGGAATTAGCTGTTTGATAAGAATTCATTAAAGTGGCTGTTCTGGCCCAGTTACTCTACTCCCCCTGGAAAAACCCGCTATAAAACCCAAGGCTCTCCTCTTTCTCATGTAGATACTCTTTTCGGCCTCTACTCATCTGTACCCAGATGTTCAAATAAATGGCATTTTGCTACACCTGAGGCTTTATGTGTTTCCTGCTCAGCTCTGGACCTAACAGAAACAAGGAAAATAAAACAGAGAATGGAGACTATGATGAGGCTATTATTAGTGATTAAGTGAGGGGAATATGCCTGTAAAACACATCAGTTCTCTTGAACAACCACTTCTAATGTGGTAGTGTGAAAGCTGAGGTGAAAGAAATCAGGAAAGGCAAGTTAGTGAATACTTGGGAGAAGAAACATTTTCACCCATAACTCCAAATCTGTTGTAATATGATGGTTTGAATGTGAGGCTGGAGATAACTGGAAATCTAATAACTCTGGAGTGATGTCAGCAAAATGTCAGAATAGGGATTTTCTGTCATCATTTCCCCATAGCACACTGCTTTTGACAATCACCACAGAACAGAGTACCATTGTGGAAGTCTTTGTAGGTGGTTTACAGGAATGTGCAGTCAGCCAGCTTGATTCTACAGGATTGGGAAAAGACACAAAAATTTGAGCTGTCAGGGTACCACCTGAAGGAAAAAAAATTGGAGATTTTCAGAACCCAGCCTGGCTTTGTGACATTGAGAGAAGGCAAATGATCTTAAGATTCCCTCCCACACCCAAAGAGGGAACAAGAGTAGAGTGGACACATCCATAGAAAACATTCTAAGAGAGCCTCAAAATCACTAGCCGGGCTGACTGGTGAAGATGTTTCTCTCCTAAAGCCAGTCAGTGAAGACTGGAGGAGGTTATGGCTTCTCCAAATGTGAAGACAGCAATACAAGACTTCAAGGAACATGAAAAACCAAGGGAACATGACAATACCAAAGGAACACAATAATTTTCCAATAACTGATATCAATGAAATGGAGGTATTTCATTCAAAGAATTCAAAATAATTGCTTTAAGAAAGTTCAGCAAGCTAAAAGAGAATACAGGTGTATAACTCAATGAAAACAGGGAAACAGTACATAAACAAAATGAGAAGTTCAACAAACTTATTAAAAATTATAAAAATTATATTTAAAAATTTCTCAGAAATTCTGGGCCAAAGAACACAAGGAATAAAATAAAAAATACAATAAAAAGCATCAGCAGTAGACTTGCTGAAGCAGAAAAAAAAATTCATGAACTGAGAGACTCTATAATTTCAATTTCTATAATTTCAATTTTCTCAGGGGAGGAAAGAAAAGAAAAAAAAGGAGTGAAGAAAGCTGATGAGATTTATGGAACACTATCAAGAGAAATAATATGTAAATTATGGAAGTCACAGGAGTAGAGAGAAAGGAAAAGAAAGTTTATTTAAAGAAATAATGCCTGAAAACTTCCAAAATCATGGGAAAGATTGACGTTTATGTACATGAAGCCCAAAGGTCTCCAAACCAGTTTAACCCAAAGAGGACTTCACTGAGCCACATTGTAATCACATTGTCAAAAATTGAAGACATTATGTTGAAAGTAACAAGAAAAGACTTATCACCTATGAGGGAACCTTCATTAGACTATCAGTGGATTTATCAGCAGAAGCTTTGCAAGCTAGGAGAGAGTAGGATGATATATTCAAAATGCTGAAAGGAAAAAAAAAATTCCTAATGAAGACTACTTTATCAGCAGATATGCATGTACCCAACATCAGAGCATCTAAATATGTACAGTAAATACTAATAGATCTGAAGAGAGAGATAGACTGCAATACAATATTAGTAGGGGATTTCAATATCTCACTTTCAACAATGGACAGATCATCCAAAAAGAAAATTAATAAGAAAACATTGGATTTGAACTATATTTTAGTCCAACAGATTTATATAGCACATTCTACCCCAAAGCAGCAGAATACACATTCTTTTCAAGCACACATGGAAAATTCTCCAGGATAGATCATAAATTAGGCCACAAAACAAGTCTTAACCAATTTGAGAGTGTCAAAATCATGTCAAGTATTTTTCCAGTCACATTATGAAAATAGAAATCAATAACGAGAAAAACTGGAGTATTCACAAATATGTGGAAGTTAAACAACACACTCTTGAATAACCAACGGGTCAAATAAGAGATCAAAAGAGGAATAAAAATATCTTGAAACAAACAGAAATGGAAATATAACAATTCTAAGAGAAAAGTTTATAGTGATACATGCCTACATTGTGAAAAAAGAATAATCTTAAATTAAACAATCTGATTTTATACCTTAAGGAACTAGAAAAGAAAAGAAAACTAAGCTCAATGTTATCAGAACAAAGAATCAGAGTAAATATAAATGAAATAGATAAAAAAGATCAAAGAAAGTAAGAGTTGGTCTTTTAAAAAGATAAAATTGTCAAGTCTTTACTTTTACTATCTAAGAAAAATAAAGACAAATAAAATCAGAAATGAAATAGGAGACATAATAACTGATACCACAGAAATATAAAGGATCACGAGAGACTACCATGAACAATTATATGCCAACAAATTTCATGATCCAGAAGAAATGGATAAATTACTAGACGTATAAAACCTATTAAGATTGAATCATGAATAAATAGAAAATATGAAGAGACCAATAATAAGTAAGGAGATTGAATCAGTATTCAAAAATCTCCCAATGAAGGAAAGTCTAGGACCAGATAACTTCATGGCTGAATTTACCCAATATTTGAAGAATTAATACCAACCTTGCTCAAACTCTTTCAAAAAATTGAAGAGGAGGGAACACTTCCAAATTCATTTTATAAGGCCAATATTTTATGAGACTAGACAAGGACAGTAGAAGGAAAGAAAATTACAGGGCAATATCTTTGATGAACACAGATACAAAAATCTTCAACAAACCACTAGTAAACTGAATTCAACAGCACATTAGAAGAATTATACACCATGATGATGCGGGGTTTCTCCCTGAGATGTAAGGGTGGTTCATCATAGGCAAATCAATAAACATGATATGTCACATTAACAGAATGAAGAATCAAAAATCATATGATCGTCTCAATAGATGTAGAAAAAGTATTTTTCTAAATAAATTTGATAAAATGTCCTTTTATGATAAAAACTCTCAATAAATTAGGTATTGAAGGAATATACCTTAACATAACAAAGGCCATATATGAAAAATCCACAGTTAACATCATATTCAATGGTGAAAAGGTAAAAACTTTTTCTTAAAGATCAAGAACAAGACAAGGATGTTGAGTCTTACCACTTCTATTCAACATAGTCCTGGAAATTTTAGTCAGGGGAATTAAGCAAGAGAGGGAAATAAAAAGCATCCAAATTGGAAAGGAATAAGTAAAATTGTCTGTGTTTGAAGATGATATAATTGTCTATTAAAAGAACCCCAAGCACTCCATTAAAGCACTGTTAGAACTAATAAATTAATTCATTACAGTTTCAAGATACAAAATAAATGCACAAAAATCAATTGTTTCCATACGCTAAGAACTATTTGAAAGAGAAATTAAGAGAATAATCCCATTTACTACAGCATCAAAAAGAAGAAAATACTTAGGAATAAACCTAACTAAGTAGGTGATAAAAAAACATTGGGGAAGACACAAATAAATGGAAAGATATCCTTTGTTCATAAATCAGAGGAATTAATATTGTTAAAAGCCCTTCCCAAAACAATTTACAGATTCAATGCAATCCCTATTAAAATTCCAATGGCATTTTCACAGAAATAGAAAAAACAATCCTAAAATTTGTATGAAACCACAAGAGACCCTGAATAGCCAAAGCAATCTTGAGCAAAACAACAAAACTTAAAGCATCACATTTTCTGATTTCATATTATATTACAAAGCTGTAGTAGTCAAAACAATATGATACTGGCATAAAACCAGACACATAGACCAATAGAACAGACTAGAGACCCAGAAATAAACTGTCACATGCACAGTCAACTAATCTTTGACAATGGTATCAAGAACAACAATGAGAAAAGGATAAGTGATGCTGGAAAAAGTGGATTCATTTATTAATGAAAGCAGAAGAATGATATTAGACCCTCATCTCACACAATACAAAAATATCAACTCAGAATATATTAAGGACTTAAAATATAAGACCAGAAATGGTAAAATTCCTAGAAGAAAACTTAGGGGTAAAGCTTCTTGACATTGACTGGTCTTGGCAATGATTTTGTATACAACACCAAAAGCACAGGCAGCTAAAGAAAAAATAAACAAATAACTACATAAAACTAAAAACTTTCTGCATAACAAAGGGAACAATCAACAAAATGAAAATGGAACCCATAGAATGGGAGAAAATATTTGCAAACCATCTATCAATTAAGGGGTTAATATCCAAAATATGTAAGGGACTCATGCAATTCAATAGCAAAAAAAAAAAAAAAAAAATCACCTAATTAAAAAATAGTCAAAGGACTTGAATAGACATTTTTCCAGAGAAGACATAAATGGCAACAGGTTGATGAAAAAGTCTTCAACATCACCAATCATCAGGGAAACGTAAGTCAAAATCACAGTTAGATATCATCTTCTACCTATTAGGAAGGCTACTATCAGAAAATAAAAAGATAGCAAGTGTTGGTGGGTATGTAGAGAAAAGGAAACCCTTGTACACTGTTGGTGGGAATTTTAATTGGTACAAGCATTATAAAGAAGAATATGGAGGTTCTATAAAAATTAAAAATAGAGCTACCATATGATCCAGCAATCCCACTTCTGGGTATATATCCAAAGGAAATAAAATCACTCTCCTGAAGAGATATCTACATCCCCGTGATCACTGCAACATTATTCACAGTAGCTGACATGTGAAAACATACGAAAACCACCTGTCTGTTGATAGATGAATAAAGAAAATATGAAACAATTCCACACATACACACAGTGGATATAGTTCAGGCATAAAAAGGAGGAAATCCTGCCATTTGTGACAACGTAGATGAACCTGGGGGACATTATGCTAAATGAAATAAGTGAGACACAAAAAGACAAATACTGCATGATCTCAACTCTATGTGGAATCTAAAAATCTCTAACTCATAGAAACAGAGTAGAATGGTGGTTACCAGGGTCTGTGGTTGGGGTAAATGAGCATGTTAGTCAAAGAGTATAAACTTTCTGTTATAAGATGAATAATTTTTGGAGATCAAGTGCACCTCTTGGTGACTATAGTTAATATATCTTATACTTAAAATTTGCTCAGAGAGTCTATCTCAAGTGTTCTTACCAAAAAAAAAAAAAAAAAAAGGGGGTATCTATCTGTGTGAGGTTATGGATATGTTAATTAGCTTGATTTTAGTAACCATTTCACAATGTACATCAAATTATCACTTTTTGTACCTTAAATATATATAAATTTTATTTGTCAATGATACCTCAATGAAGCTAGAAAAATATTCAACTATAATCAGAGTTCTGACACCTGATATTTCCTTTGGTTGTTTCCACAACCATTCAAAACCAACTTGGGTAAGGATGAGGAATACTTAGGACAGAACATGAAGGAGATAATTTTCCAGTTATTGAAGTAAAAATAAATAGCAAAGGGAGGGTGTGTGTGTGTGTGAATGTATAAGTAAACACACATGTTTATAACTCAGTACACACACAGTTGTACATCTGATTAACACAACTTTACATAATCCCCACCTATCCAGAGTATGCATTGACTCATAGAAGATTTTTATCAGTTTTCTAAAAAAAAAAATCTGTAGATGATTTTTTTCTATAGAGGAAGACTGACAAAAAGGCAGAGCAGAAAAAGGAGTTAGGAATAGAGAAGTCATGTCCAGCATTTCTTTGGTACATTGACTTCCATAAGATCCCATTCTATGAACAGCAGAGAAAGAACCCATGGATGCTTATCCTAGCTTCAGCATATTCATGCTATTTCTGGTAGAGTTAAAGCACGAGATGTGACATTTTACTATACATGGGGCAGAGTTGTTTATCTTTGGAAATTGATGTCAAGAGGGTAATAAAATGAGAGAAGTTTGGTGAAGGAGGTAGTGAAAGGGGATTCATGAAGCCCTGAGCATTATTTTCTGCTGCATTCTGCACTTGCTATGTGACCTCAATTAAGCTAATAAAGCCCCTGCCTGATTTTCCCTATTTGGAGTAGAAGTAGAAATAACTTCTTAAAGCAGTTGAAAGGATTCCTGTGCTTTAGGAGTTTTAAACCAGATTGAACTTCCCAGGTTAAAGGTGACAAATAAAGTTTTTAGACCTTTATTATTTTCTGCCAAAAATAATCTGTCTTCGATTTCATTGACCAGACCAAACCAGGTTGCTCATTTGTAGGTTATCTCCCTCTTTTGTAATCTCCCCAGTCTTGTTTAAGATAAATGGCTCCTGAGCTGTTGCCTGCTTTCTCACTTCTAATTCCTATGCTTTCCTAAAGCTCAGCCCTTCTTAAAGGGATTCTTGACTCTTGAATCCTCTAAGCATCCTTAATTCCACTGTGGTAATTATGATGGTAGTGGTGGTGGAACAGGGGTAGTTTAATCCATCACAACATTTTGAATCGATTCATTTTCTATTCCTCTAAGTATTTCTTTTTTTCAATAAAAAAAACCGTGTGACTTATCCTTGCTTCCTTCCATTTCTCAAATCCTTTTATTCATTACTTGATTAGCAAAATAAGAGGCTCTGAGGACCACCTGGCAGACATGGAATATTTTTCTGAAAGGAGGAGTATTGAGGAGAGGCTATGAGGAAGAAAGGCTTGGGAATGCAAACAGTGCCTTACCAAGGGTGGGGCAGGACAGGACCTGTCCTATTGCAGCAATGAGAGGATGGATTGTCTCTATAAAATTGAAAAAAATAACAAAACTGACTACAGTTTGGTCTGCTTTGTATGAAAACCATGAATAAACAATTCTAAACAATGTCAGTGGTAAAATACTCATCTCCATCCTTTGTATACTATTACTGCTCACAAATACATAATTATAGTTCCTGTCCCACATTGTTATTTCTTGCCCTTGTTACATTAAGTGCCCTCTCTTTTGGATCCTGGGTTTTTCTTCTGTCACTTGATTCTGAACCAATTTTGTCTGCCAGGTTCCCTCTGTGAAAGAGGAAGCTGTGTAGTGGTAGGACGCATTTCAAATAACATGGAATTTCTAACTATAAAAACAACAACAATGACAACAACAAAACAATTGGTTTGTGATGGAACAATAAACAGAAGTGAGCCTTGATATCATTCCCACACCCTAGAATCAATGACACTTTGCTAATAGTGTTAAATAGTCAATTCTCACATACAATTCTCATATACAAATTGGCTGCTGCTGAGTTCAATGATAGCAGTTGTTTACCTTAACTACAATTGTACTTAGTTCTTAGAAAAAGAATGACTTTTCACAAGCTTCTTAGACCATTTTGCTTTAGAATGTTGGTTCCTTTGCAAAAGGAACATCACAATAGTCAATTTTTATGCAGCCAGGCACCAATCCAACTTGTGTTGCTTAAGTGATTATGTATATGGAAAAGATAGCCAGAACAATTAATTCTTGTTTTAGTTTAACTTCCAGACTGATTAACCTGAAAGATAAATATTTACTAAAGCGAGGACTTATTGCCTTGATGTTTTGATTTGTATAACTGGTATAACCTTGAAATCCACCTCACTAACTTCCACGAAGGCTTGGTGTGACTGCCTTTATTCCCCAGATTGTAAACTGCTTTCCAGTTAATGATGTAACTGCATTCAGTGTTTATCTACACACTGGCTCTGCAGGCATTGGAAAGCTGAGACTAAGGCCTTTGGGAACATTCACTACCAACAGAGATGAAAAAAGATTGAGATATCAGGGAAGAGGTTGACTATACTGGTGAGGTGGGGCTTGATCTGTTTGTTCTTGAGCTGGGGAATCCACACAACCCAAGTTCCAATCCCAGACACTATTTTTGTCAAGTATACACAAGACCTACTGAGAATAAGGAATAACAACCTCAGAAGGCAACTTAAAGATCATCTCTTCCAATCCCTTTCTAGATACTTGAATTCCCTGTCCCTTTTTGTTTTTTTTTTTACCATCTTAACCACTTAAAATCATTTTTTACTGACACGCAAAATTGTATATATTTATGGGGTACTGTGTGATATTTCAACATATGTATACCATGTGTAATGATCAAATCAAAGTAATTAGTATATCCATCACCTCATTTATAATTTCTTTGTGTCTGGAACATTCAAAATGCTCTCTTCTAGCTATTCGAAAATATAGAGTAAATTGTTAACTATAGTCACCCTTCAGTGCTATAGAACACTACAACTTATTCTTCTTATTGAGCTGTAATTTTGTATCCGTTAACTAACCTCTTCTCATATTCCCTTTCTCCTACCCTTCCCAGTCTCTTTTGTCCACTATTCTACTCTCTACTTCTATGAGATCAACTTTTTTAAACTTTCATATGTTAGTGAGAACATTTGGTATTTATCTTTCTTTTTTTTTCTTTTAATTTCAGCATATTACGGCAGTACAAATGTTAAGGTTACATATATTGCCTTTGCCCACCCGAGTCAGAGCTTCAAGTATTCCCATCCCCCAGACAGTGTACACCGTGCCCATTAGGTGAATATACCGTACTCGCTTTCCCTCTCCCACCTGCCTGACGCCTGATAAATGTTACTACTATATGTGCACATAAATTGTTGATCAGTTAATACCAATTTGATGGTGAGTACATGTGGTGCTTGTTTTTCCGTTCTTGTGATACTTTACTTAATAGAATGGGCTCCAGCTCTATCCAGGGTAATACAAGAAGTGCTAGATCACCATCATTTTTTGTGGCCAAATAGAACTCCATGGTATACATATACCACATTCTATTAATCCACTCATGTATTGATGGGCACTTGGGTTGTTTCCACATCTTTGCAATTATGAATTGTGCTGCTATAAACATTCTAGTGCAGATGTCGCTTTTATAGAATGTCTTTTTTCCCTTTGGGTAGATGCCCATTAATGGGAATGCTGGATCAAATGGTAGTTCTACTTGTAGCTCTTTAAGATATATCCATATTACTTGCCACAGAAGTTGTACTAATTTGCAGCCCCACCAGCAGTGTATGAATATTCCTATCTCTCCACATCCACGCCAACATTTATTGTTTTGGGTCTTTTTGATAAAAGCCATTCTCACTGGAGTTAAGTGATATCTCATTGTGGTTTTGATTTGTATTTTCCTGATGATTAGAGATGTTGAGCATTTTTTCATGTTTCTTGGCCATTAATCTATCTTCTTTTGAAAAGTTTCTGTTCGTGGCCTTTGCCCACTTTTTGATACGGTTGTTTGATTTTTTCTTGCTGATTTTCCTGAATTCTATATAGATTCTAGTTATCAGCCCTTTATCAGATGTGTAACATAGGAATATTTTCTCCCATTCTCTAGGTTGTCTGTTTGCACTTGTGATAGTTTCCTTGGCTGTGCAGGAGCTTTAGAATTTGATCAGATCCCATTTATTTATTTTTGTTGTTGCCGTGATTACCTTTGGGATCTTCTTCATAAATTCTTGCCCTAGGCCAATGTCTATAAGAGTTTTCCAACATTTTCTTCTAGAATTCCTATGGTTTCATGCCTTAGGTTTAAGTCTGTTATTCACCGTGAGTTGATTTTTGTGAGAAGTGAGAGGTGTGGATCCTGTTTCCATTTTCTACATGTGGCTATCCATTTTTCCCAACACCATTTATTGAATAAGGATTCTTTCACCCAGTGTATGTTTTTGTCTGCTTTGTCAAAGATTAGATGGCTATATGAGGATGGTTTTTTATCTGGGTTCTCAGTCCTATTCCATTGGTTTATGTCTCTATTCTTGTGCCAGTACCATGGTGTTTTAGTTACTATAGCCTTGTAGTAAATCTTGAAGTATGGTAAATGGATGCCTCCCGATTTGTTCTTTTTGCTTAAGATTGCTTTTGCTATAAAGAGTCTTCTCTGGTTCCATATGAAGTGTAGAATTATTTTTTCTAAATCTGTGAAAAATGATGTTGGTATTTTAAGAGGGATTGCATTGAATCTGTAGATCACTTTGAGTAGTATAGATATTTTAACAATGTTTATTCTGCTGACCCATGAGCACGGTATGGTTTTTCACCTGTTTATACCCCCTGCTATTTCTTTCCTTAGTGTTTCATAGTTCTCTCTGTAGAGGTCTGCCATGAAAGAACTGGAATTGATAAATGAATTCAGCAAAGTTTCAGGTTACAAAATCAATGTACAGAAATCAGTAGCATTCCTATATGCAAACAACAGTCAAACTGAGAACCCAATCAAAGACTCAATTCCCTTTACAATAGCAACAAAGAAAATAAAATACCTAGGGATATATTTAACTAAGGAGGTATTTATCTTTTTATGCCTGACTTATTTCACTTAATATAATATTCCTATAAACTCATCCATGTTGCTGTGAATGACAGGATTTTATTCTTTTTTATGGACAAAAGTATTCCATTGTGTATATATACTGCATTTTCTTTATCCATTCATCTGTTGATGGACACTTATGTTAATCCCATATTTTGGCTATTGTGAATAGTGCTGCAATAAACATGGTAGTACAGATGTCTTCTTCTTTTTTTTTTTTTTAAGATTTCTTCTTGACATGCTGATTTCCTTTCCTTTGGATATGTATCCCGTAGTGGGATTGATGGATCACATGGTAGTTTTATTTCAGGTTTTCCAGGAACCTTTATGCTGTTTTCATGATGACTGTACTAATTTACATTCCTATCAACAGTGTATAAGAGTCTTCTTTTCTCTACATTCTTCCCAACATTTGTTATTATTTGTCTTTTTGATAATAGCCATTCTAACTGAGGTGAGATGATATCACATTGTGGTTTCAATTTGTATTTCACTGATGATTAGTGATGAACATTTTTCCATATGCTTCCATTTGTATGACTTCTTTTGAAAAATATCTATTCAGATCACTTGCCCATTTTAAAAATAAGATTATTTATTTTTTTGCTGTTGAGGTGTTAGTGTTCCCTATATATTCTGGATATTAATCTCTTATAGATTAGAGATCAGAAATATTTTCTCCCATTCAACAGCTTGTCTCTCTTCACTCTGCTGGTTATTTCCTTTGCTCCGCAGAAGCTCATTGCTTTGTATATAATCCCAATTGTCTATTTTTCCTTTTGTTGCTTTTGTTCCCTGTACTTTTGAGGTCTTATCCATCAAATCTCTTCCCAGACCAATGTCCTAAATTATTTCCCTATGTTTTCTTCTAGTGGTTTCAAAGTTTGGGTCTCACACTTAAGTCTTTAATCATTTTGATCTGACTTTTGTATATGATTAGAGACAAGAGTCTGGTTTCATTGTTCAGTATATGGATATCTAGTTTTCCCAACACCTTTTATTGAGGAGACTATCTTTTCCCCAATGAATGTTGAAACTCTTTTGAAAAAATCTCAACCAATTATTTCTTCAATTCCTGCTTGAATGCTTCCAGGATGGAAATGTTATTGCTTTCAGGTATATCCCATTTTATGCTATAATAGTCTAGCTCTAATTCTTAGACATTATTCTTTATTTTCAGTTTGAATCTGTGCCTTGCTTGTCTTCTTAGGTGACCAAAAAAAAAAAAAAATTGAAAAATGAACACCTACACTCTGTTTTCTGGAAATAAAAAGTTATTAGAATCTGTTATTCTAGGCATATTCCTTACACCTTAGGGTACAAAGTAAAACTGGAAACTCTGGGGAGTGGAAAAATTCAAATCTGGGCTTCAGAGGGGTTATGAAATACAGAATTTTCTATGGAAGTAAGGTTCCTGGAGGATATTACATTGTATCTTTGTATCTTTGTCCATTCTGCCCCCAGCCCAACAAGTGCAAATATATAGCAAAATTACAAAACTGACAGCTGGCTAGGACAGGTAGTGGTTGTTGTTGTTATTGTTATTATGTATGAATGTATGTATCTGTGTGTGGGGGAAGATTACAAAGGGGAAGGGGAAAGCCCTGTTCATTTTAGTTTTGTAATGTGGACAAAGAAAATTTTGCAGCCACTGCTCACTCCCCACCCCCACCCCACCCCTGCTCCCACACTTATATCAAGCAATTAGAGCCATCTCTTGTCTTTCATTTTGGATAACCAGCTGCCTATCTGAGCCAGAGGCTTTGGTGACATCTGTTTATACCAAGGCTGTTCTGTCTGAGAAGGGATATAAGCCACCAAAAGCAGTGGCTCATTGGTCAGCCTCAGCAAAAATCCCTGCCTCCCACATCCCCTACCTCCCTACAGCCCCTCTTTCTGTGTGAAGGATGAAGAGGGTTCCTTAGGTTTTAAAAAAGGGACAGAAGTTGACCTTTTATGAGAAATCATCAGTGGCACCCAAGTTGGAGTCAGAGGTCTGGAAATCAGGCAGGACAGGGGCAATAGTCTGAGACCTACTGACATCCCTGCTGTTCAAAATCTTGAGACCATTAGGGAAATAAATCTCAATTATGTCAAGCCTATTGAGACCTTGAACAAATGTTTTCCTCTCTACAGATGTCTGTCTCCTTGACTATAAAATGAGTAGGTGGGATTGAGATAGAATCTAAGGTCCTTTTCGGCTCTTACACTGAGAATCTAGGCTTGGTGTTGAATTTAAAGAGTTCAAATTAAGGTTTGAGCTGAGGGCGGGGGAAGAGAGACTGTGTTGTTATTAAAATCCTTTGTAAAATCCTTTTGAAAATATTCACCCTGAACTTAAAAGAGATTTACTTTCTCAAACACTGGCAAAGCTTTCAAACCAAAGACTTCCTTCCACTATATAAGGTGGAGGAAGCAGTGTGTGACAGACAAAAGTGAACGCTCTATGTTTAGGTGGGTTTGAACACATCTAAGACAACTATTACTTTGATAGAAAAGTCTTTCAGGGGGAGTTACAGAGATGAAAGCACAAATTTGTATAGTATAAGCTTATGGAGTGTGTTTTACTAACTTAGATATTGTTACAGAAGCAACACTACTCAAAAGAGTTACGTTCACATAAAACAAAATCCATAAAGGCTATTGAGCCCTGAGGATATTAAAATGTTATGAGTGACCAGAAAGGAGAAACCAAAGAATCATTGATCCTCTAGTTTGATGGATTTAATTTTTATAATGAAATTCTTTATTGTTCTCTAATTCCCTGATCCTCAAAAACACACCCTGTAATTTCTCTCTTCACCACTATTATTAAGCAATAGTCTGTTTTGGTTAATCAAATATTCCAGTCAGTAGGGACCTGTCATACACTTCACACATAAATCACTAATTGCAGAGAACTTTTTAAAAAAGAAAATATGTGCTGGTACCTTGTAATCATTCAGCAAAATTGGGGTGCTGATAACAAAAGGAGATAATTGATATTAGGCAAAACAAAACAAAACAAAAACAAAAATACAACCCTGAAAAAACTCAAAACAAAATATGTCCATTTTAAGGCAGTATAGTAGCTGAGAAACTATTGTTGTAAATTGTATTTTAGCAAATTCTGGATTTTAGCAAGAAAGAGATGGTAATTCTGGCTTGGAAGATTGGGTGAATCCCAGTGTTTCAAGGCAGAGACTATGGAAGAGAAAGCTTGCTTTGGGGAAAAGATGACAAATCTTTTTTGACATTTTGTATTTGAGATGTATATGGGCATCCTTGAGGTGGAATATCTAGTAGGCAGATAAATATCAAGTTATATAGATCTATAGCACACAAGTGACAGTGAAAGTTATAGAAGTGGATGGGACTTCCAAGGGACACTGCAGAATGGGAAAATAGGGTAGTATCCCTTGACCACCATTATGGAAATAAAATAGAGTATATCAGAGTATTAGGAGGGAAACCTGGAAAAGAAAGTTTCTTGGAAATTAAGGGGAAAAGCTTTTCCAGGGGAGGGAAGATATAATAATGTAAATATCCAGACAACTCAAGGAAATTAAAGACCCATAAAATAACTCTTAGAAGGGAGCACCTCATTTCCAGTCCTCTAATTTCCATGAGAGGCAGTTTTCCCCATACACTTTACATCTATTTACTGATCTCTTTCTTGGGTCTTAGGTAATTGCTATTGGTACATTTTTCTTGATTGGAGTTTATCTATTAACAAACGTGATCAGTGAAACAGGGTGAGATTTGGACTCTTTCTCCTTCCTCTTCTATCTAGGATAGTGAGACAGAAACCTGGGTTAATGGTGCCAGCAGTACTGGCCCCAAGAGGGTAGGAAGTCAATAAGCTCATTTAGCTCTCACATCTAAACTGCATTTCTTCAATGTTAGCCTCACCCTTTTTTATTCTTTATTTTTTGATGCAGAACTCGGTCAGAGAAAAAGAGTGCTATTTATTGTGCTTCACCAAACCCTCCAACAATAAACAGTCAACTTGACAAATATGATTTCCTTATTGTTCTTTGTGTAAGCAATTTTGACCAGATTTCAGAGTGCTACAGTGTGAATGGGAGAAGAGGAAGTAGAGGCTATGCATAAATATCTTTTAGGAAAGGTGAATGCGTGAGAGAAGATGCTTGTTAGAGGAGATGTAATGTCATGGGAAAGTTTTGATTTTAAGATCGTAGATCCAATGCTTGATATATATGTTGGGAAAAGAGCTAGGGTGAAGATTTAGGAGAAAAGAACTAGGAATAGGGTTTGATCAAAGTCTCTGAGACTTTGGGTTTGAAATTTAGAACAAAGCTTGGGATTCGGCCATGGTTGGAGAGAGTGACAACACTTCCTTTAGGATAGAAGGGACTCAGGAAAGGGTAAGTGTGATTGAGATTAGTTACCCATGGCCTTTTGAGGAGTTGATGGAGGAGAAAAAGTGGGTAACTGGGCAGCTGAGGGAGTTCACATGTCATGAATCTCTGTCATAGAATTACAGAATGCAAAACTGCAGCATTGCAAAAGACTTTGGAGGTTGTCAAAGATTAGGTTATTGGTCCCAACTTTTCACTTCCCAGTGATGGTATATTTATACCCTTTGCTATGTAATATTGCAGTGCCTTTCTGTTGTGGGTGAAATGTACATCTCATTGAAATTGGGCTTGGCCATGTGACTTGCTTTGGACAATTAGATGTTAGTCATTATGATGTGAGCAAAGGCTTTATGTGTGCTTGTGTTTGGCTTGATCACCATGAGAATATCATGCTGCGGATAGCCACAGTGCCTTCAGCTTGGGGTCCAGAAGGAATACACCCAAGGCAGAAATGATCTCAACCCAAAGGTGTGGATCCCAGTGAATACCCTTTAAGGAGATGCACCAGGACAGGTTATGTATTCCAGCCTGCTCTCTGGCACTACTCAAAATAAGTATAATTATTCTCCTGTAAGAAAATCCTTCATATGTTTGAAGATTCATTCCTGCAAGTTCTTTGTCAAATGATATATAATCACTTAGTACTTGACTTCTATTCCTACACTCTTCTAGAAATCTTTGTATTCTGCAGGGGTTGAAAAGATAATGACTACATTTCCCAGACTTCCTTGAAGCTAGGATTCTCGTTGCAGGATAGATTGTTTCAATTAGATGCACTAGGGTGATACCTGGAAAGCAGAAAAGAGATGGAGGCCATTTTCAATTGGTAAGCAAGATCATTAGGGTTTAGAAGCCATTGAATTGACCAGACTCAGAATTCTGTTTAGTCGTAGATTCATAAATGTTAAGAGGTAGCAGTGGCAGTGGCAGCAATCCTAATTTTCTGATCTCTGTATCGTAGTTATGGTGGAAGTTCTTCAACTTGACTAAGCGGTGGCTTCTTAACTTGTTTATTTTTCTATCCTTCCAACATTTCTGTCTGCACTGAATTCTTGCTTGTATTAACTCCTTTTCTGCTTTAAATGTCTAGAGTGATTTCTGTTTCCTACTTTGAACTCTGACTCACTATCTAAACCTTCTTCCTTCCATTTATTTTTTGGTGTATGTAGGCTTCAGTGTTACTAAAAAGGTGGTCTCTGGTTGGCCAACTGTTTGAGACTGGTTTGCATCAGAATGTAAATTAATTTAGCCATTAAGCACATTTTTTCAGTGTATCTGATTTATTTACTTATTTATTTAGGTAGCAAGGAGGAAGGAAGCAGTGTTCCTGCTTGTACCTGGCACAGTTTCCTAATCTTATTGTGGCTGGATACTTTGAGTATCATTGGTTTACTCAAAGGCCACAGGCCACATAGTCTGTATTCTCTTCCTCTAGGCACTAAAATTTCTTCTTATTATTTTGTTTTTGTAGATATTGAAATTTTACCCCAGAGAGCATATGGATAATGGAGCATTATCCCTCTGTAATGGAAAATTTCTTTAAAAATTACGTAATTTTTTGGAATCATTTTTTTCTTATTTCAAAAGTTTAAGCACACACTATTTTTCAAGTTTAAGCACACACTAATATAATATGAAAAGTAAAAATTCCTTTATGTACCTCTCCAATTCTTTAGTCAACCTTTCTGTGGTAACCACTAATAGTATTTTTATATAAAAAGTTATTAATTTTTCAGTGGAGATAGCCTTTACCAATTTTAGTTCAACTTCACAACTGTAATTGTGCCTTTACTTTCCTTACCTAAGGTGGATAATGTACACTTTTTTTATTGAATTTCCATCACAATGACCTTTGTAAGAAGCAAAGCATCAATTAGACTTGATCTTTATGTTATTGCCACAGGATGGGGATTTAATTTTAGTTTTTGATCAAATTAGGGATACTGATATTAACAAGGTAAATAGCATTTATTTTGGTAAAATGTTTAAACTACTTTCATTATCTGTAAAATTTTGGAATTGGGAACATAAATATTCAAATTTTTGTTTAGAATCTTGCCATGGTTGGACTTGAAACATAAATTATTTTAGCTGCTTTTTCTCCCCTCTTCTCTTTTGAAAGATGGAGAAGTTCATTTCAATGCAAAAAAAAAAAAAAGACAATACAAGTCGTGATGATTTCCCTTAATAATTTTTTAAAAATTATTTTTTCAAAAGATGCACTATTGCTGTTTTCTGTTGGTTTTCTCAATCGAAATGATACATTTTTATCTTCAGATCAGACTTAATAATCTTGGCTTGGTGATCCCAAGGGAACACCAAATTTAAATGTGTAGTCATAGCCATAGGTACTCCTAAAGCCAAAATGCACAATGTTGTTTTCATAGGTTTGGAATAAAAGGGATTTATTTTCTCAGAATTTACCACTTGTCAGCACAGAATGTTATAAAACAACATATGCAAGGTGTCGCCAAGTATTTGAATCAAAAAGGAACTAAAGAAACTAAGGGGAAAATGCCTACTTATGTAAAATACAACGCAGATTGCTTACCTTTGAGAGCTTCTTAAAGATTCCTACCATCATAATTCATATAATCTTAAACACTGATGTGCTCTAGAAGTTGATTCAACTGATATCCTTGCTCATTTAAAGACATAACCCTATAGAATTATCTTTTGGCCCTTAGAAATGCCTTACCGAAAGAGGCCCCAAAGTTTTAATAAAAATACCATTTCTCATGGGAAAAGTTGGTTTTATTTATTTTTTAATTTATATTCCGGTAGATTTAGGGGTACGAATTGTTTTTGGTTACAGGGACAAATTGTATAGTAGTATTGTCTGGATTTTTGGTGTACCTATCTTTCAAATAGTGTACATTGCACTTGATGGGTAGTTTTTATTCCCTCACCCCTTTCCATCCTCCCCCCACCATTCTGAGTCTCCAATGTCCATTGTGCCACTCTGCATGCCCCTGTGTACCCATAGCTTAGCTCCCACTTAGCTCCTACTCTCACTAAGTGAGAACATGAGCTATTTTGTCACTTCACTTACAATAATGGCCTCCAATTCCATCCAAGTTGCTGCAAAAGACATTATTTTATATTTCTAAATGGCCAAGTAGTATACCATGGTAGAAATGTACCACTTTTTCTTTATCCACTCATTGGATGATGGACACTTAAGTTGATGCCATGTCCTTAAAATTGTAAATTATGCTGAGATAAACATGATTGCAGGTGTCTTTTTGATATAATAATTTCTCTTCAAAAAGTTGGATTTTTAATCTAACTATCCTACTTACTGAGCATATGATATTGGTCAAGTTATCTTACTATTAAGTGCTTCAGTTTTCTTCTCTATATAATGGTTGTGTTGAAATGCCCATAACATAGGATTATTATAAAAATGAAATTGAATTATGGCATAAGGCAAAGAATATGATGCTTGTTCCGTAGTAGATATTTAGTAAGAGTTAACTCTCCTAACCTCCCTCCTATGTCTTTGGGCCTTGGAGATTCTCAGAAACAAAAGAGAGGAGCCCTATTTTATTAATATGTATCTACTGGACATTGAAGACAAATATCTCAGCGGCAAAGAGGCCCAGGGTTACAAAAATTGTGGTTGTATTTTAACAATTAATGGTGATAAACATATTCTTTCAATCTTCTCTATGTCTGTGACTGTAATATCTCATATGGAAACAACATCAGAAGTCCAAATTTAATGGCTGTTGTGAATGAGAATCTGGCCTAAATGATCCTCTCACTCTCCCTGTGATAGGCCTTGATCACTAGGATCCTTTGTTAGTTTTCAGAGGTTGATTTTTAAAAAAAAGATTTATCGAGGTATAGTTTACATCATAAAAGTCACCCATTTTAAGTGTACAATTCAATGATTTTTAGTAAATTTCCAAAACTATTGTCACAATCCATGTTAGAACATTTCTAACACTCCCAAACCATCCCTGTACCTGTTTTCAGTCATTTCTCTTTACCATACCCAGCCCCAGGATAACACTAATTTACTACATGTCATTTTGGATTTTCCTTTTTCAGAGGGTGATTTTTCTGGAGATTTTAGTCACTTGGATTCACACAAGGGTTGGAAGCAGGCACAAGACCAGACTTCTTAGTAGTACTGACACAGTGCTTGCTGTTGGCTTCCCAGTAATGGAAATGAACTTCTTTGCAGCTGCTCTGAGAGCTCCCAGTCCTATTGATGAGAAATAGGACCAGAAGGCAACTAGCTGGGGAGCTGTAACCATCAGCATCCAGACAGGAGACAGAAACCATTGCAGTCATTTTAACAGAGAGAATTTAATATAAGCAATTGCTAGAGGGTATTAAAGAATTGAAAAGGTAAACAGAGAGAACTAAAGTATCACAGAAGGGAGCAACAGCAGCGATCAGCTACTAACTCTTGATTTGTGAAACCAAGGAAAATATTGGAATTATTGAAATTTAGAAGCTTGGAGGAGGGTGTCTCGGGCTAGGAGCCATGACTCTAAGAAGTGGGGAAGACAACTGGTCCTTATCTCTGAGTGAATGTGATGGGACTGGTATGCACCTGTTAAAAAAAAAACAAACTGCAAACTAGATTCAAATTCTGCTACAGGAACAGCTGTTACTTTTGAGATATAGAAGTGTTGCTAGGATGATATGACAGTAACAGGAAACCAGAAGGAAACAAACAGGAATGAACAGGCTGCTTCTTCATATTTCCAGTCTTCCTTTAGTGCCCTCTATTGGCCGAGTTTAACAGGGAGCAGAGAGCCAAGCAGGACGGTGGTTCAGAGAGTTCAGGTTGGATCATAATCCTGAAAGACACAATCCTGAACACCATAATCCCAGAAGTTAAAATCCCAAAAGATCACAATCCCTAAAGTCTAAATCCCTAAAATCTAAAATTCCTAACATCTAAAATCTCCAAAATGATGATCACCGGACAGTGGCACCATGTTAGGAGGAGCTATTACCTTGTTACTGTCTTTATGCAGAAAAAAATGGATTTCAATTGAATCCTCAAACCATAACGACAGATTTGGAATAAGGTGTGATCCCGGCTTCTAAAAGTGAATTTCAAGGTATTATCAGTAAAGTTTTTTTTCCCATTCAGCCCAATACATTTGGCAGAAAATTCAGATGAGTGAATTGGGCACTTGATATGGCAACGATGAATGCTTTATTTTAAAAATGTGTCATTTGCCTGCCTTGGCATTCCTTCCAGCTGATGCTGTTCCAGGAGCTTTTAATGAATTAAAACCACATTTATCTGAAGAAGCCAGCAAAGTTATTGACTAGTTTGAAAATAATTATGTGCATGGTAGGATGAGAAAACACTCATGCAATGGTATTGCTGTTTAATCACCAGTATTGTTTCTACCAGATTTGTGATCTGCCTATGAGTGCATATGGAATGGAGTTTTGTGTACCCAAAACAACATAGAAGTATGGCACAGAAGATGGAAAAATTTAATGGGGAATGTTCATGTTAGTGCCTATGGAATCATAGAAGAATTTCAAAAAGAGCAGCACCATGTAGAAAATGAATGTGAGCGTGTTCTTTGAGGAGAACCATGTCTTGCATCATGATGCAGGATATTAAAATATAGTTAATGATCACGAAATTTGTCCAGCTCTTAGTGGTCTATCTCTGTGCAATTGCCCATAATCTATTCCTGTAAAACACTTTTTCATATATCAAATTTTCTTTTTGGTTTTTAAAATTTTTTTCTTTTCTTAGTTTTTTTCCCCACTATTTTAAATTGTCAGCATTATTTTTTACAATTTGCTATGCTGTGTATCTCATCTTCACATCATTTCCAGTACTGGAGGTATAAATTGTGTAAGGACTTTTAGAGAGGTCTAATTCATTTTATGCTTTTTTTTGCAATTTTGACCACACGAAAGTGCATTATCACCATGTTAACTTTGTGTGTAAGCCTCATGCTCGTACATAAAAACATTAAAACTTCCTCAATGAATGAAGAGATATTCTTTTTGTACATCTGCATTTATGAAAGTTAAAATTTCTCAAGTTCTTGGCTGTTTGGGCTACTGCATATGTGGTGGTGACCCTTAGTGGCTTCTGATGAATCTTGTCAAAGCTTAGGTTGTTTGTCATGTTATTTCAGATGACTGTTGTTAGAAAGCTGAGTCCACACAATTGCCATCCATAATAGTGACATGCGTTTATACATTTTGTTTTTTGATCTATTTCTTTATGAATATAGTTTTTCTGCTCATAACTGCTATACATGTGTGACTGTCATTAGTATACCTGAGTGTGTACACTTGTAAAAATACATATATTTGTTATTGCCTATTTTATTGTGTAAAGTGGCTTATGAAGTGTTCTGTTGTATTTTTATGTTTCTCAAATAAATAGCCCTTTAAAATGTAAATAAATATCTTTTAAATGATTTTTAATTTTTTTTCAGAGTTACATTTTCAGGATTCCAATCTTTTGGGTTTTCGACATTTAGAATTATGGTGTTCAGGATTGTGTCTTTTGTGATTATGATCAGCCTCCAAAATCAAGATGTCGGTAGGGCGGGTGGGGCTCCCTCTGAAACCCTGAGGGTGAATTTGTTCCTTGACAATTCCGGCTTCTGGTGACGTCAGGTATTCTCTGGCTTGTGGCTGCAACACTCCAATCTCTGACTCCATGGTCATGTTGTTGCCTCCTTCTCTTCTCTCTGTGTGTTTAAACTCCCTCTGCCTCTCTTTTGAAAGAATTCATGTGATTGCATTTAGGGCCCAGATAACCAAGGATAGGCATCTCCTCTCAAGATCCTTAACATAGTTACTTCCTTTGCCATGTAAGACAATATTCATTCTTTTGCCACATAAGGAAATATTTATAGGTTCTAGGAATTAGGACATGGAATATCTATTTGGAATCTATATATTAGAACATGGAATATCTGTTTGGAATCTATCATTCAGCCCACTACAATGTTGTTTAGTACTGATTCTTTAACCCATGGACTTCTGGTTGCAGTTTTCTACTAGTACATTGATATAAATCATGTCTCACAGAATTGATAACAATCATATGAATTGCATTTGTATTTTTGAAATATTTTAACTAAATGTACATGACTAGGAATTTCATAGGCCCAAGTTTTGAACAAGGTAAATGAGTCTGCATTTGAGTCAAAGTTGAGATTACACAACTGTCATATCTGAATAAAAGTTTGGGAATATGATGGACAATGACAATTATAAGAATTCTCTTTTCTTTCTGAAAAATGAAATTTGTATCTGTAACAAATCTATTTTTTTATTAGATTTATTCATATTTCCTTTCCTCTCTACTCATTTTTCTGTCTCCATTCACTATTTACATCACATTCCAAAAAAATTATGATAATTATCATTAAATTCCAAGCATTGTGATAAGCATCAACAAATGAATGAGACAGATATTTTAATCCTACTTTACAGTTCAGGAAATCAAGACTTAAGGAATATACCTAATTTTCACTGGGTGACATACTTTGTAAAAGGCCGAAGCAGTTCTCAAATTCAAGTCTGTGTGATTTCAAAGCCTGTGTTCTAAACCACTACTCCATACTACTACTCTTAGGGTTTATATTATACATCTCGTTTATCAAGTTCCTAACATTGGTGCACTCCAGTAGTTGAATGCCTCAATTTTCCATAGGGCAGGCGTTGGGAATTAGAATAGAGTTTTCACCCATTTGACATTTATTCTTTGTTTTACAGATTTCTTCCTTAAGCTTTCATCCAAACTTAGAATTATGTTTTTTCATTTGAAGTTCAAGATTTCCTTGAAATTCCAAGTTTCTGAAAAGTCTTCCTTGTGCTATCCTTGACAATTTAAAGGGACAATACACATTTGCTACCTTTTATTAATACCCACTTATTCAAAGGTATTGAATGGACGAGTTTGGGTACTATATCTCTGTGTGTGTGGGAGAGATTGTTCCTCTTTAATGTAGAATTTTTTGAAAGAGAAGATAAAAAGCACAGGTTATCTATTTTTAGGCAGTTTGGGAATTTTGTTTTCTCTTAGACCTGAGTAAAGTGAACTACAATTACTTTTCCTCACACTCTACATGTTTTCCATATAAAAACTTCCTCTATAATGCATATTCCTGTGTGGATGGACAGTATGAGGCCTCAGACTGTCCCAGCAATGTTGTCAATCAACTTAATGCCCAGCAGAGAAATCAATAAATATTTGTTGAGTAAATATATGCATGAATAAATTATTTTCCTTTCTGTCAATTTGAAAAAGAAAGTATTTTCCGTACAAATACCTTACCTTTCTGTTCGTGCTTGGAATATTGAAATTCAAAAATCTAAAAATAAAGTGTGTGTTTGTTTAGTCTGTGTAGCAAGTGGTCTAGGTATGATTTGTTTATTTTGTACAGCTCATTTTGCAACTCTGTCATTTGTTTGAAAAGTCAATGTCAAACATTTTGGCTTAAAATGATTGGAAAGTATAACTCAACAACAAAAAGGCAAACATCCAAATTAAAAAATGGGCAAAGGACTTGAATAAACATTTCTCCAAAGAAGATATGCTAATGACCAATAAACACATACAAAGATGATCAACATAATTAGTCATTAGGGAAATTCAAATCAATCCACAATGAGATACCTCTTCATACCTACTAGGATGGCTATAGTAAAAAAAATGGGAAAAAAGTGTTGGTGAGGATACTGAGAAATTGAAACGTTTGTATGTTGCTGGTGGAAATGTAAGATGGCACAGAAGCTGTAGAAATAGTGTTTCACTTCTTCAAAAATTAAAAATAGAATTATCATATGACCAGTAATTCTACTTCTAGGTATATCTATGAGAATCAAAAACAGGTGTTCAAACAAAACCATTTACATGAACGTTCATGATAACAGTATTCATAATACTCGAAAACAACCCAAATGTCCAGCAACTGATGAATGGATACACACAATGTGACATATCCATACGGTGCAATATTATTCAGCCATAAAAAGGTACTGTTACATAGTTGTACCTTGGAAACATTATGCTAAGTGAAAGAAGTCGGACACAAAAAGCCACATCTTGAATGATTCCATTTGTGTGAAATGTCCAAAATAGGCAAATTCATAGAAGCAGAACACAGATTAGTGGTTTCTTGGGGCTGGGAGGGAGGAGGAAATGGAAAGTGACTACTTAATGGGTACAGGGTCTATTTTTGGTGTTATGCAAATGTTTTGAAATTAGGGGTGATGTTTGCACTACATAGTAAATGCACTAAATGCCACTGAATTGTGCACCTTTAAAATAAATTTCATTGTACATACTTATGGTATACAACACGATGGTAAGGGATACATATATAATAGATAGTGAAATCATTACTATAGCGAAGCAAATTTACATATCCATCATCTCACAGTTTCCCAATTTGTTTTATTGCAAGAGCAGATAAAATCTATTCATTTAGCAAAAGTCTTGAATGCAATACAATTTTATTAACTGTAGTCCTCATCTTGTACATTAGATCTCTAGACTTGTTCATCCTACATATTTGCTACTTTGTATCCTTTGACCTACATCTCCTTATTTCCTTCCCCACCCCCTTAATTGCAGTTTTATTCTCTATCTCTGTATAGTTGACTTTTTAAAAATATTTCCTGAATTGTATACTTTAAACTGGTGAATTTTATGTAATTTAAATTTTACCTCAATTTAAAAAGATGATTAGAAGGGAACTCATTCAGAAGAAAGAGACATTTAAGACAAAAAAGAGGGGGTAACATGAGGAATAGAAGATTGAACAGGGGCTTAATCATAGACCCATTAATAATAGAACAGGAAGTAAAACTAAATTTCTTCAGCTGTTCTGCGTTTTCAAAATCTTCACATAAGAAGATTTTATTAAAAGTGAAAGTCCACAAGGAAAAAAAAGAGAAGGATTTACTGTGTATTTGAAAACATCAAATATGGAAGGCCATTAAAGAGAATCTGCTTTTTTTCTGATAATAATTAAACAAGCCACTATATTCCAGTCGTTGTGATTGGTGTCAATAAAGAGCCTGTCTTTTTTAAGTGTTTTTCCCTCTTAATAATTTTATAATCTTACACAGATTCACAGGTGAGAATCAAAGTGACACTTATTTAAATATGCAGCATGAAGACAAAAAACATGGTCCAATCTAATTTTCCTGTCCAGAAGAGACCAAGATGTAGGCAGAGAAGGACATGATTAAAATAATAATAAACATTTCAATTTTCTGAGTTTCCTCTCAAAGCCTATTGCTTGATATTCCCATTTAGTCCTGAGTGAATATGGGGATTCCAAAGGCTAAAAATTGAAACTCCTGTTCCCTACCTGGTGTTTATAGTGTGACTATGGTTAATGGTCTAAAAAGAGGTAGGATTTGTGTCTTCCTGAACGTTCTTTCCAGGATTGGATGGTCATTCGCACACAGTGGCAAGAGCTAAATGACCCTCTGAAACTGGATGATATTGGAAAGCAAGGGGCATAATGGGCATGGGCCTGGCTTCGTTAGTGCTCACAAGGGTGAGACTGAGGCTGACGTGCTGTTGGTATGCCCCAGGATGGTCATACACTTGTTAAATTAGTGGTCAGGAAATGTCTGATGACTTGAGTCTCTCTACTGTTCTGCCACCCTCTTCACAATCCAGAAACCAAAGAGTTAATGCATGGTTTAGCAAGGAGCCTTCCTGTTCCTAAGCTAGTTTCCTGGCAAGTGCTATTTCTGATGGGCCAGTGCTATATCTCTGCAACACCATATGCTAAGTATATTGAATATCATCCCTCAATGGAACTTACTTGCATTGACTCCTTAAGACTCTTGTCTTGCATCCTAACCCTCTCAGTTTATGTATTCCCAAATCCAGAAGCCCATTGTTCCTGACATCCCATCTAAGACACCCTGGTCTGTAGAGTATCAAGTTTTGATCTTTAATCTGAGTAGGGAGTTTTGTAAATCTCTTATGGTTTTACGATCTTTACAGCAGAAAAAATAGAAAATAGAAATAAGATTGTTTTATCCTAAGTGACTTAGGATTTCTATTTTTCCCTTATAACTAGGCTGAGGAAGAGGAGGAGTTTGAGAAACTTTAAAATCTTTATCCTCCTCTCCCTGTTAACAGACAAAGACTCAAAGACAATGTCTCTGATCAGCTTTATTTTTTTTTAATCTTTTCACTTCTCTTTGATTCATGAGTTCACATTTCAAATAGCCCTCAGATATTAACTAAAACTTTCAGATCCAAGGTATGGCCTCAGTGGTTTTTTTTTTGCAGTGGTTTTATTTTCTAAGAAATGTTTAATTTGATGCCATTGGCCAATATCCTGCATGGAAAAATGAATAAATGAATAGTAGTTGAAATCTGTTTTTATCATGATTTCCTTTCTAGTTCAGTTTTTCACCACAATAATTGGATTGGTCCTTTAGTAGTTAAAAGTAAATATGGCATTCAAGGTCTCTCATCTTATTGTGGGCTGAAAGTATCTCCCCCTCACTCCCTCCCAAAAAAAAAAACAAGTAGAAAAACATCTTGGGCTGTGGGCAGGAGTTAAGGGAAGATGGAGTTATTTCGAGGGCGCAGGAGGTGGTGGTGAATGGTCAAAGGCTGGTGGGGGTATAGAATAATTCAGTCACAGCCTCCAGACAGATACAATTGTTGGAAAACAGAACCATGGAGATGGCCAACTCCCTGAGCTCAAGCAGTCCTTGCTTAGAATTTTTTTTTTTAAAATGGAACAAAGGAAAAAATAAAAACATCTATTCCTTTTCTTCCATCTTTTCTTAGCTGACAGATTTGTCAATGGGTTAATTATTTTACGATTCTGAAAATTTTCAACAGAATTTGCTTATCCTTCTAAAAAAATATTGAACAAAATGGAAAATGGTCTTAATGCCAAATAATTACTGTCTTCTCTCCCTACATTCTAGAGAAGATTTTAATTGATACTTAAATTATGGTAGAAACTTCCCAATATCTATTACTCATCTTTTTCTTAATGAAAGTTTATAGATTTTACACTGGAAACATTGCTTTCCAGCTAGTAAATGTTCCAGCCTCTCTCTGCAGTTAAGTGTGACCATATGACCAAGTTTTTACTAATTAGTGTAACTAGATGTATTGTGTGGGGCATCAGATACAGGAGATGTGGCCTTTTTGTCCTTTACTTCTATTTTTCCTCTGCCTGGAGTGAAGACGTGGTGGCTGGAGCTCACAGTTATTTTGGACCTGGGGATAAGGGCCAGACAAAGAATAGCTGAAGAGAGTGTCAGAGTGGTCCCTGATCACTTTGTGGAATCACAAAACCAGCCCCAGCATTGCCTACCTTCAGACTTTTTAATGCAAATGAGAAAATAAAATTCTATCTTGTTTAAGCCACCTGTATTTTGGATTTCTGTTTCTCAGAAATCTGCCAAACTAATTTTACTTCTACCTTGAGGATTTAGGCTTTTGTTATGTTTTCCTGTTTCTCTATAGCATTACATCCTTTTAAATTTATTTAATAAATACTTATTGAATATCTACTATACACCATGCATTGCACTTGGCACTATATAGTCTGTGGTTGGCAAAACAAATATAGTCTCTACCATCTGAAGCTATCAGTCTGGGGAAAGAACTAGACTATAAAGCATTTTGTTTTGTTTCCTAATTTTACTACCTTTTTTCCCTCTCCTGACTACATTGAGTTGTGACCTCTATATATTCTTCCATATATCTATCAGAGGAAGGGGCCATATAACTTCATTATTTCTTGGTGTATAAGCCCATTGGCACATATGACATTCAAAATAAGAACCCTTTGACTCCAGCTACTTAATTTTTGTTCCACATAAGATTTCAGAAAATCCTATATGAAATGCCAATTTTATTAGCTGATATGTCTTGCATTTGAGAACTGTCTTCCCTAGAATAGTGAGGGGTGTGTGTGCATGAGTGTGTATGTGTGCATGTGTGTACTCATGCATGAGTTCTGGTTTCTTTGCTACATTTGTGATCTAACAGGTGCTAGGATTTGTTTTTGTCTTTACCATGCCTCTGCTAAAAATCCATATTTGTTCTTTAATTGCTTTTTTTATGGCCCTCAGCCATTTTATGGCTTTCCTAATTAGGTATTTTCTAACTCACAGGTTGTGAGAATGATGGCCCCAGACTACTCTCTTTCTCTCAAGGTATCTGTCAGGACCATAGCAGAAGCTATGGTCCCTGTCCTTCCTCTTAATTGACTTTATTGGTGGTGTGAGTTTTCAGAGCCACACAAAAGATAGCTCTGCCTAACACATTAATTTATTCCTTTCTTCTCTCTTACTGATGCTGTAATCTGTAATCTTGAACGGGTATAGGTGCCTTTCCTATAACTCCTTACACCTTTGGTTTGCTTATTTCTTCACTGATCTGCCCTTTCAGTTCAACCTTTCTTCATTTGTCCCCTCCTTCACCACACTGCATCCCCTTCTGCTCTGCTGGTGCCACCTATGATTGTAATCACTTTTCCACTGGGCTGGATAGCAGCTAAGGCATCAAAAGCCGTATTTCCTTTTTACCAAATTCCCGGTCGGTCTGTGCCCCCCAAAAGAGCAGTACTTTAATAGGTACTGTATCTTTATGCGACATCTTTCATTTAGCCAAAGAGTATTTTTGGTCCTTGTACCCTTTTTTTTTTAGGACCCATAGTTTTTAATAATTCATTTATCACACCAAGTACCATTTCAGAGACTTCCTTATGGCTCAGTGAGTAAAATCCTAAGAATGTTCCTTTTTAAAATAGCAAGTTGCTGGGGGTGAGAAGCAATATTTCGGCCATGAAAGCAGCCTAAGAGGGAATAGTTCATGTTAGAGACAGAAAATGGTTTATTGACTTCAAAAAGTTTAGCCCCTGCTGAAACAATCTGAAGGAGCCATTGACACTGGGTCCATTAAATTCAAGAAACAATAAATTTTAGTTATTGGCACAAACATTAAGTATCTTGATATGTAGAGCCACAGTCTGATAATATTGCTAAATTTGGGCTCATCATGACAAGATATTGAGAAATCCATGAAATTTATGACATGTTAGGGGAATGTGATATGTCACTTAATTGATGAAAAATCCATCCTCTTTGAATCACGTTATGAAAACTGCTAAGCAAAGAAAAAACAGTCCAAAGTTCAGGACAGATGGGTGGTAGCTTCAGAGACAAACACTGATTAGGCTGTAGCAATCCTTTCTAAGTATCAGTCTCTTTTCTTAGAGTGGTAGGAATTGTCAGTTCTTGCATTCTTGAGTTTGTGGAAGCATTTTAGGGGTGTAGAAGGCTTGACCATCCGAAGTAGGAAATCTGGGGCTGCATTTGTTTAAGCAGTTCTCTATGTATACCCATCTCAATTCTCCCAGTCCTTGTAAAGACACTAATGAACAGAAGAGAAACAGTGTTATGAAAGTAGATTTTTGAGTCAAATTTAACTAGTACATGGTGGAGATTGTATTATAGTTCTGAATGTTTCTTCTAGTTGTCTATACCATGCTTTCTCTCTAATGATAGTGTTAGATGCTCCACCTGGATTTCATTTTGTTCTCTCCATTGGATACTATCTCTCCCGTTGGTCTTTCTCCTCATTGTAGGTCATATGTTCTTGTTTCTTTACATATCTTATCATTTTTGAATGGGTGCCAGATACTGTGAATTTTACCTTGTTGGATGCTGGATATTTTTGTATTCCTGTAAATGTGATTGAGCTTTGTTATTGTACACACACAGTTACTTGGAAATCATTCACTCCTTCTGAGTATGGTAGAGCAAGAGTCATCTTTATATTAGGGCTATTTCTCCCCACCATGGAGGCACTGCCCTTCTGAATATGCCACCCAGTGCCTGTGAATGATGAGGCTTTTCCACTTTGACCATTGAGAACAGGAATGATTGCTAGTCTTGTGTGAGCACCATAGATTGTTCCCTCTTGTCCTTTTAGGTGGTTCTTTCCCTAGTCTCAGGTAGTTTCTTCACTTAGATAGACTCAACTGGAGACTCAAGGGGGACCCTTTGTGGATTTCTGGGGTTGTCTCTCTGTGCAGCACTCTCTTTTCTGGTACTCTGCCCTGTGAACACTCGCCGTCTTGGCCTCTCCAGAAAACCAGCTCTATCTCGACTCAGGAAGAAACATTAGTACTTCCAGGTGCCTAAGTTCCCCCTTCCTGTACTTGCAGCCTGAAAGTGCTCCAGGTAATAAGGTGCAACACTAGTACAGCTCATCTTGTTTGTTTCTTCATCCCATGAATCACTGTCTTGTGCTGCCTGATGCTCAATGTCTGAAAGCCATCTTTTCTCTGTTTTTTTTTTTTTTTAGTTGTTTCAAGTGGAAGAATAAACCTAGTCTCTTTATCTTGTCCAGAAGTAGAAGTTCCATTGTTTCATGTATCGTAGCAGGGAAGTTCCCTTAGCTGAATGTCTGCACTAAACAGGGGTCTTGTCTCGGGGTCCTGGTGTCTGAGGAGGATTAAAGAGATAACTCATCACAGTATAAACTCAGCTCTTATTCATGCAATTGTGCTGCCACACTAGTTTCCATGGTCTGACATTGCACCCCGAGAAGGTTTGTTCTTTGGTTTATTCCTTCATTCATTTATCCATTAACTATTGGTTAAGTATCTTTTACATAATAAAACTCAATTATTGGAGAATAGTAGAGAATAAGACAGACTTGGTGACTGCCTTCTGAGAGCCCATGTTCTCGTTGGGGAAAGTGGTAGATAATGATCCATGTGGAAAATTGTGATAGGTACTATGAAGGAAAAGCACAGGGGGCTACTTGCAAGAGCATGAAGTGGAAGCCTAACCTCATATGGAGAATCAGAAAAGTTTCCCTGTGGAGGTGACATATACATTGGGACTTGCAAAGAGGTGCTTATAAAATGGGGTTGTTTTTCTCTAAAGGGGCTGTACTATTCCAAAAAATTTTTTTCAAATATTTGACATAAATTCCAGTGTCTGATAATGAAAACACTTCTGATTTATTATCTAAGACTTCAATAACAGAGAAAGACAGTAAAATGAAAAATGTATATCAAAACTTTACTAAGTCAGTAGACATAGATGAGAAATTAGTGGGTAAAATGTTAATACAGTAGTGATTTATTTTGGATTACGAGACACTGGATAATTTTTCTTTTTACTACTTTTCTGTTTTCTCCAAATTTTTTGACATGAATCTGAGTTGATCTTATAATTAGAAAAAAAAAAAAGCAAAAGAGGAGAGCAAAAGGAAAAATATGGAGCATAATATAGTTGCTATTCTTTATTTGGTACATCAGTGAACTGATCCATTAAGTAACACACAGTGACATTATGTGTCATGCGGCAAAACGTCAATGTTGTTTCCCAAGACACATTCTCCAGTTCCAAAGGGCCATTTTACCAAGCATTTCAAAAACAAGTTCAAAAGAGGATCTTGATTTCAATTTCTGTAAAGTGTGAAGCTTGTCCTTGAGACTGGCCTCGAAGAGCATAGGCAGATGTGGGGAACACTGGTAAGGAGCCTGTGCACGGATGCTGTCTCTTCACACCTGTGTAGTTCCTTGGTATGTGGAAATCATGGCAGCTCTGGTCCTGGGAGAATTGTGTGGCAATGTCAAAGGGATGGAAAATCGGAACAGTTCTGTGTTTGTTGCTATTTTTAAGCAAAACTGTTTTCACAGTCAGAAACATGACTTTTCTAAAATTGAAGCCTTTAAACTACATGTGTGTCTTTAGAACTTGGTATGCAGACCTCTTGTGGGTCCAACTAGAGAAATAGGGAACCAATTTGAAGTTTTGAAAGAAGTTATTGGTTTCTTGGATCATTTTAACTTGTTTTTTTTTAAAAAAAGCTTTATTGAGGTATTGATATACAAAAAGTGAACATGTATATATATATAATTTGGACATATACATACATCTGTGAAACCTTTACTGCAATCAAGGTAATAAACATGCACATCACCTCCCAAAGTATCCTGATATCCACTCTCTCCCATTTTTGTGATAAGAACACTTGGTATGAGATCTACCCACCCACATAACACATTTTTGAAGTGCACAATACCGTATTGTTAACTACAGGCATGATGTTGTACAGCAGATCTCTAGAGCTTATACATTTTGCATAACTGAAACTTTATACTAATTGAACAATGACTCCCTACTCCCTCCTTCCCCCATACCCTGGCAACACCCTTATACTGCCTACATCTCTGAGTTTGACTATTTTAGATACCTCATACAAGTAGGATCATACAATATTTGTCCTTCTGTGACTGGCTTATTATCAACATTACTCATATTCATAGAACACAGCATTTATAATTCATGGATGAGAGTTGGCTGGAATTACTCAGCTCAGGAAGGGTTTTGTAAATTCATGCGTATGAGTACGTGATAGGATTTATTAGTAGTAGACAAGTATTTTTAGATTTGAGTGGCTGAAATGGTATCAAGGGCTTCATCTTAGAGCTCAGCAGACTGCTGGTATGGGTGGAAGATTGCTCATCACTGCCTAAAATCCTTACCATCAATTTTCATAGATTTATTAAAAGCCTTTATTTGATATTGAGAGAATATTTTTAATAAAGATTTTTATTTATTATTGTTTAATAATAGAACCCAGAGGATTTTTACTTTTTTAAAAAAATCATCCTATCTTCTAATGAATTTTAAAAATTAAGGTAAAATTCACATAAAGTAAAATTAACCATTTTAAAATGTACAATTCAGTGGCATTTAGTGATTTACAGTGTTGCACAACCATCCCCTCTATTTGCTTTTAAAACATCTTCATCTCCCCAAAAGGAAATCCCATATTCATTAAAACAGTAATTCTTTGTTCTATCCTTGACTCAAGCCTCTAGCAACCACTAATCTGCTTTCTGGAACTCTTGTATCCTGTTGGTGGGAATGTAAATTAATACATTTATTATTGAAAATGGTATGGAGGTTCCTCAAAAAATTTAAAATAGAACTGCCATATGATTCTGCAATCTCACTACTGGATACGTATTTAAAGGAGATGAAATCAGTATGCCAAATAGATATCTACATTTTCACGTTCATTGAAACATTGTTCACAATAGCCAAGATATGGAATGAACACAAGTGTCCATCAACGGATAAAGAAAGTTTGGTATACAAGTGGAATACCATTTAGCCATGAAAAATAAAGAAATCTTGTCGTTTGCAACAACATGGATGAAGCTTGAGGGCATTATGCTAAGTGAAATAAGCCAGGCACAGAAAGACAAATACTGCATGATCTCACTCATATGTGGAATCTGAAAAAGTTGATCTCATGGTTACCAGGGGCTGGAGTGGTGGTGGTGGGAGGTGTTGGGGAGAGGCTGGTGAAAGGACACAAAATTCCATTTAGATAGGAAGCATAAGTTCAAGAGATCTATTGTACAACACAGTGACTATAGTTAATAACAATATATTGGATTCTTGAACAATTCTTAGAGTAGATTTTAAATGCTCTTAACACAAAAATGGTAATTTTGTGAGGTAATACATACGTTAATTAGCTAGATTAAGCCATTTACAACACACATATATTTTAAAACATCATGTTGTGCATGATAATATATATAATTTTATGTCAATTAAAATGTTTTTGAGGTCATCTATGTTGTAGCATGTATTAAATATTATCAGTACTTGATTCATTTTTGTAACTGAATAATATTCTCTTGTATGGATACAACTATATTTTGTTTAGCCATTCATCAATTGACCTGTTTCCATCTTTTTGCAATTTTGAATAATGCTACTCTGAACATTAGTGCATATGTTTTTGTTTGAAAACAATTCTTTTGAGTATATACATAGAAGTGGAATGCTGAGTCATATGGTAATTCTATGTTCACCTTTTTGAGGAAGGCTAAACTGTTTTTCAAAGGGGTTGCTCTATTTTATATCTCCAACAGCAGAATCCACAGAATTTTAAATATTCTTTGGGTGAGCCAGATATTTAACATCTTATCCACCAACAATGGAATTGTTTGACTGAAGCTTTAACCCCAAATAACAATCATTGAACACATGCATACAAAAGAAGAGGAAAAGAAAGTTTTGAGAAAACTCTTTTGAGCTGTGGTGACTTGACTGCATAGCACCTAGAATTGGGACATATCTTTGAAAACATCCACCCATTCTGCACATAGGGAAACAAGCTCACTAGAGGTGGAGTGACTTGATGGTAAAAAAATAAATCATACAACCAGTTAGTTATTGGCAAAATTAAGGCTCAAACTGTGACTTCACAACTCTGAGCCCATTGTTATTTTCCCTATAGTATGCACTTTATTCATTTTTGATGAGCCCAATTCTCAAATGATAGTTTCTTTCCTCTGCTCAGAAATCTTGTTAGGAAAGTTGTGGGTATATTACCAGATCCAGCCTTATTTATTCATTCATCTTTCTCATGCATTTATTCTATGAACACTTTAAAAAATACTAATATTTGCCAGAGGGTCTATTGAGAGCAAAGGATGCAACAGTAAATAAAAAGACATGTTTTATAGTAGCACAATTGACAATTGCAAAGATGTGGAAACAACCCAAGTGTCCATCAATACATGAGTGGATTAATAAAATGTGGTGTATGTATACCATGGAGTTCTACTCAGCCACAAAAAACAATGGTGATCCAGTACCTCTTATATTATCCTGGGCAGAGCTGGAGCCCATTCTAGTAAGTGAAAGATCACAGAATGGAAAAACAAGAACCACATGTAGTCATCATCAAATTGGTATTAACTGATCAACACTTAAGTGCACATATTAGTAATAACATTCATCAGGTGTCAGGAAGACGGGAGGGGAGAGGGGAAAATGGGTATACACCCACCTAATGGATGTGGTGTGCACTGTCTGGGGGATAGACACTCTTGAAGCTGATTTGGGGGGGCAAGGCAATATACATAACCTAAATGTTTGTACTCCTGTAATATGCTGAAATAAAAAAAATTAATAAAAAGACATGACTTTCTTCAGAGCTAATAGTCTAGTAGTGAAGATGACCACTTGACAGTTACTCAAAGATGAATTATAACTGGACTAAGTGCCATAAACAGTAGGTACATGGTACTCCGAGATTTTATAACAAGGAAACCTGCACTATTTCAGAGGTTGGATGTGTCAGAAAAGGCATTTAGATTTATAAAATCTAATATGGCTTGATTTCAAGGACACCTGGAAAACTCTTATGCCTCAAAATTCTTCTTCTACCTGTTCTTCGTTTATGTCAGGATTTAAAGATTTGTTGTACCCATTTCTATTTTTTCTAATGTACATTTAAATTAAAAATATCTGTTAAAAATTTAAAAATTCATCTGTGGACTCCCTAAAATAACCCCATATGCCTCTACTGATCCATCCACTAGAGTGTGAATCCTGCTGCTCTGGGTATGGTTGGCTTTTCTGTTATTCTGAATTCATGAAACAGAGCATTCCAACTGAGAACAGAGGTGTGCCCGCCACACAGCAGCAGAGAAGGGAAAGGAGAGTGATGACAGCCAGAGGAAAGAGGTGAAAAAGATGTAGGTGCTTGAGCAAATAGAAGTGATGCAAACTGAGACAAGGAGGAGACACACAGAAAAAGGATGGACTCAGAAGGAGAGACTATGCTGGTGAGCTGGACTCTGATCATATGAAGGCTCACTCTCTTAGCAGAAAAGTAAAATAAACACTCTGTATTTTCATTTGACTGCATTTATTTTGTTCATCAATAATGTAGATATAAGTGTCATACCGTGGAATGAAAGGGGGCGTGCCTGGATAAAGTTCAGCTCTTCCTTGATGAATTGAAAGTGAGCATAGTTGTTATTTTGAAGTTTCAAACTGTTTTTCTCTTTGTTAAGAGATGGAGAGTTGAATTCTTCTTTGAGACATATCATTCTTTTGTGATGCTGTACATATCTGTAAAGGTACTTGTTGAAAATAGTGAGGTGTATTTTTTACACTGATAAGTTTTGTGCTTTGTCTAAAAATATAAATGGCTACCCTATTGAGCCAGTAATCTATCTTGGAGAATTTGCTGGATTTCAACATCTTTGTGGAAGTGGGAAAAGACGTTAGAAAAATGATTTTTTTCTCTACATAAGTTTTGGATTTAGAATGCCTTGTGCCAATAAACTATTTTTTGTGTGAAAAATTTCATTTCTCTACTAGTAGTCACTAGCTAAAAATGTGATACTACTGAGACTCAAAGGTCTGTCTTCCACCTACCAATGGAGGAGAGATCAAAAAGAAGGTGGCCTTATCTCAACACAATTCAAACTTGATGTCTTTGTTAGTTTTCTAGGGTTTCTGTAAAAAGTACCACAAGCTGAGTGGCTTAAACAACTGAGATTTATTTTCTCACAATTCTGGAGGCTAAAAGTTTGAGATCAAGGTGTTGGGAGAGTTGGCTCCTTCTGAGAGAGGAGCCTTGAATGATCTATTTAGGCCTCTTTCCTTGGCTTGTTGATAGCTGCCTCCTTTCTGTATCTTCACAATTGTCTTCCCCCCTACGTGTCTACATCCAAATTTCCTCTTCTTATAAGGACACCAGTCATGTTGTATTAAGGCTCACCTTGATGACCTCATTTTAATGTAATTATCTCTTTAATGACCCTGTCTCCAAATACAGTCAAATTCTGAGGTACTCGGGGTTAGGACTTTAACATACAAATTTTGGAGAGGACAAAATTCAGCACAAAAAAATGTCCTACATATTATTTCAGGTACAATAACCTGAAATTTATTGAGGTTTTCACAGTACATTATTTTGCAATTATTCTTTTGGGGTCATAGGTTAAGACCATGGGTCAGGGTTTCTCATGTAGCAAGTTCCACTCTTTTGGGAGAGATTGATCCAGAGATAAGAAAGAAAATCTGGAAGTCAGGCCAAGGATTGGAGAGAGAGGAAATATTTCTCTGTGGGCTTCAGAGCAGATGGGCCTGGACTTTAGGTTGCAGGGATGTATGGAACCCACAGTTGTGGGATGAGGTGTACTCTGCTTTTTGAGGAAGGGAGGGAAGTAGGCTGGGTGACACTCTAGGAAACACCACTGAGGATCAGCCTGGGTCCCCTGGGCTCTCAGAACATCACATATAGTAGCAGGAATAAATTACCAGGTGCAATATAATTTCCTTCTCTTTTGCCTAAACTCTCAATATTTTGTAAAAAAAAACAAACAAACAAAAAATCAAGCTGGGTCTCAGTGGTGCTGTAGAGAATCAAGGAAGGGATCTTTTCCAGACATGGGCTTCAATGACACAGAGTAATCAACACAACTCCCCCAACCTCATTTCCCAAAGCCTGTGTGGTCCCCGAGCTGCAGCAAATCCTCTCCAGGGGCCATGGCATGGGGCTGATGAAGACCTAGAACAGGAAGAACACAACAGACTCAGAAGTAATAGAAGAGGGTGTGGTGTTTTGAATTGCAGTCGGGAAAGGAGGATTTGGGTATTAATATAAATGTGACCTTATTTTGTATTCATTAGAAGTGAGGCTTTGGTATAATGTTCCCAGGAGCAATATTTCTGAAATCAGATGCATCGGTTAAAAAATCCGTTATTGGATATTTATCTTTATGAAGGTGACAAAAATGTTTTGGGGAAAAAAATAAAAGCTTTGTAGGTAGACTTCTGCAAGTTCCAAAAACAGTTGTGTTAGTCATCTCATAGTTTTGAATCTTTAAATAGCAACCCAGCGGCATTTTCTAAGGTCAAACTTTAGTATACATCAATTGTCCTGGTAACACTTGTTCCTTTCTGATCCAGGATCGTCTCCAGGAATATGTTTGCATTTGGTTCTCAGAGCTTATCAGTCTCCTTTAATTTGGATCAGTTCTTGTCTCTTTGGGCCTCAACATCCTTAATACTCTTAAAGAATGTAGGTCTTTTATTTTATAGTTTGACTTTTAACCTGGGTCTGTCTGATGTTTCCTTATTATCAGATTCTAGCGCTGGATGGAATTCAGGAACCACCGTCTGGGTGTTTAGTGTGATCGTTGCTACCACGATGCCACTGCTTTGAGGCTCTCTCAGAGGACAAAGTCAGAAAATATATGTATGTGTGTACACACACATACAAATATACACATCCATATCAACAACTATTTCCATACTTACCTGAACGTGAATATTAAAAAGCCCACAAGTTCATACTAAAACTTAAAACCCCAGTCTAATATTTCAAGGTTCTTTTTAGCCTTTTCTTTTCCATGCTTGTAAAATACCTTTATAGATAATGAGGAACTCTGCTGTTATTATCCTCAACCTTCCAAGTACTACAGTCATCTTCTCCCTCTGCACATGCCAGCATCTCTGCCCCAGAATGGAAAGTGAAGGGAACATTAAAATGGAAGGAAACCAAAGACGGAAAGGGCAGGGAAATTTCCTTACTGTAAAGTCAGTTTGAGTTGACTTTTCTGTTACTTGCAGTCTAAAGCATGCTAACTGATACAATCCACAACACATTATTGCATTTATTTGTTTACAAATATGTCTGCCCCACGTGATTATGAGCTCCTGAAAAGAAGATTAATATCTGAATTATCTGTATATCTCCTGTGGTTTCCACAGTTCTTGTAGCATGGTACGTGCTTGGAAATTGCATTTGGTGCTAGTGACTCAAAAATTATTAAGAAATAATTATCGTTTTCAGGGAGTAGATGTAATTAATACAATCGGATAATTTCTGTAATAGATAGATGTGAAAAGTGCTATAGGCATATAAGAAGAAAGCATAAGTCTAAATGGGACTTTGCCAATATAAACAGAAATCAGAGATATTTTTAGATAAATATGTGTATTTTAAATATATTTTTTTAATTTGTGTGGAAATTAATGAAGAGTTAGAAGCTGATCAGATAGCTGCACATTCTGAATGAGTGGGTTAGAATTAAAATTAGAAGCTGAATAAATAGTTGCATGAAGTCCCTGAAAACTATGAGACTGGTCAAATAGCACCTTCCCAATGGCAAAACATATTTAGTAGCATTTATTCAAAAACCTCAAAAGAATTTAGTATTTTCTAGCAGGAAAGATCAAGACTAATCCCATTTCAGCAACAGGACACCAACAACAATGATAACAGTTTATATCTCCATAGTCCTTTACAATAAAATATCTCTGGCTGTGAGCACCAAGAGGGTAGGGAGTATGTCTGCCTTGCTCATCAGAGTATCCTCAGCACTCAGCTCAATACTGAATGAAAATGCCTTCTCATTTATACTTTCATTCATTCCTCTGAAGTGCACGGGGAATGACAGGCATTACACCCTGGATCAGTGGATGCCTATTGTCTTTACGTAGATCTAAGCACCTATAACTCTAAATTAAGCTACCTCTGGTTTGCCTACTCCCACCTGTATTTCTTGAATTGTCCTTTCCTAGATTTTAAAGACTCCCTCTCCTTGGCTCCATATCTCCCCCTCTCTGTTATTTACTTGATCCCCTTCCTTATGGATTAATCAGTTTTTCTTGACTCATCTTTCCAGAAAACAGCCATGAAACTTCCCTTCAGGAAGCATTGTCTGGGCATACCAAGATCAGGCAATAGAAAGCAAAGACAGAGAAAAGGGCTTAACATCACAGGAAGTGTGGGTAGCAGAGCCAGAACCAGACTCTAGGTCTCTGATCTCTCAGCTCCAGGGTCTTTCCAGGAGACCACACTGAAAAGGAAGTGTGGAAGGGCCATTTGTATATTTTTGTAGAGTTTTTAGAGAGTTTGGGAGTAACATTGGTTTAGTTATCTTACATTTATGTGCCTCTAGTAACAGCCTCACTTCACATGGTTAAACAATACAGTCAGGCAAGTAAATCAGTTCATTTGAGACACTCTTTCTGTCTTTATAACTTAAACAATAAGGTAAGTGGCAGTGATCAGGGCTAACAGAAAACACAGAAAAGATCACTCCAAATAAAATATTAACTAATGCATATCTGCTGTGTAAGTGGCTTGATGCATGGTAAATTGCATTTGCAGTTGGCCAAATGGAAAGTGATATATGTTGGACACAAGAATAATAAATATAAAGAGAGATCAATTGAACTGAACTAAAGTGGTATGGTTCTGAAAGACGACTTAGAGTTATATCTTCCAAACATGGCTGAAAAAAAGGGACTCAATTAAAAAGAAAATTGGAAAACTATAAAGTAGCTGACACAAATACAAGGTTAAGTTTATGGAAGTTATAAATGCTAAACAGTTTCCCTCTCCGATTCCAATTTCTGCCCACTCTCTGATTCTTTTTGTGCCTTCCATTTCTTTTTATGAGTATTATTACTCAACGGGAGAACAATCAGTTATATCAGAGCCATTCATTGTAAAGTTTGTGTCAATAATTTTTATTGAAATAGGACAAAAACAGAGGAGTTTGTGTCTATAAGCATGCATAAATAGGAAAGAAAAGCACATTATTATGCTATCAGGGTACCAGGAGAAGTCTTTGAACTGAAGGGGAAAAAAGAAAAAACTCTCCCTGTGGAGAGAATAGAATGTGCTTCATTTCAATATCTATTACAATTATGAAAGCGCTAGAGCATTCCATGGCTTTGAACAGTCTTTGTGAACAGAGCTTTGTGTCAGGGCCATGGTTATGATTTTCAGGCCCTGAGGCTGGTAGTTCAGTAACTAGCAGAAGTAGTCAGGTCTTTGGGGAGGGAGAGTAAAGTGAGAGGTGAGAATGCGGCTGCTCCAGCCAGGGTGATCATAAGAAACCCTTCCGGGGATTTTGATTTTAAATATAGATTTTGGTACCCTCATGGAATCTGAATCTCCTGGGGCATAGAAGGGAGGCAGATACCAAATTAACTATCATTCCAGTTTCAGGGCTTGAAAATTTCAAATAGGTAATAGCACTAGGCCTGTTGCCGTGAGTTGTTCTGACTGAAGAGATGTTGAAACTGGGGATGAGAATGGGGTGGGAGACAAAAGTCAATCGCTTCCTCTCTCACTCTTCCTCTCCCTCTGTTGGCATGCTTAAGTGGATGCCCTGCTGCTAGAGTGTAGGCTATTCTAGGTAGGGGAGTGTCTCTGTTAATTTTGGATCTCCAGCTATCCGGTATCTGGTACTCAATAGCACCTGGTGTATGGATTGTTTTTTGTTGGTTTGGCCACATCTGAATTCACTATCAGGTAAATTAATGACAATCCTGCGATTGTCATTTGTAAAGCTGGTTAGAATCTATTTTAAATATGCAGCAAAAGGGTTGGGATTAATAGCCAATAAGAGTAATATTAAATAACAAAAATTGTGGCCAGAGGATTATCATTGCCCACATACCTTCAAGCAAAGCACAAGGGAAAAGCAAGGCAGAAGGCTTGAACTTGCTGTCATGTTGCTCTGAAGTTGTCAGAATGCTACACTGTTGCCCCTGTCCTTCTTTCTACCCATGGAGCTGGGTAGGAGGAGACTGAGTCTTGGTGTGCAAGGCTGGGGTCACTCCTCTCTCTTCCAGAAGAGAGACACAGGAGTTCAATCCAAAGAGCCTTTTGGTGAACTGTAAAGAAGGTAAGTTGCTCTCTTTTACAAGACTTTTGATCTTGTTTATGTCATTTGCAAATTAGCTCACCCCAGTGTGTTGATCTCAATAGAGATAACCATTTACATAAAAATAAATGCCAGTCCCAATTGTTAACTGACTTAGAGCAAAACATATTTATAAGTTAATTTCTTTATCTGCCCTGTACATTCCTTTTTCATTACCAGACTTTTTTCCGTCATAATCTTTGTCTACTAACGATTGTTTCTTTGTTTTCCATCTTCTATGCTTGAAGTCTTCTTGCTCTTGCTAACAGCCTTAATTTAGCTTTGTAATTCTAATGTCAAAAGTCAAACTGATGCTAATCTTTTTTTATGGTTAATTCTTTTCAACATTGCAAACATAAACACACAATAGTAGCCATCAATTTATAGACCACAGGTTTAAAATTACTAATCTAAAGCTAAGTCACACAACTTGGTCTGCCCCCGCTGGTATGCAGAGAATGGATTAGTCTCAGATACAAGCCCACAGTTAAGTTTTGTTCATCCTGGATAGTGGTGTGTGTGTACATGAGAGTGTGTGTATTTAGTGAATTAGCTGCTAATTTTAAAAAAGTGAGCAATTTCACATAAAACCACTCTTCACATTCTGCTTCTGTAGAAAAAATCAAACTCGTGGTAACAGAGAATAGAATGGTGGTTACCAGGGGCTAAGAGGTGGCGGAGAGGGGAGATAGTGATCAAAGGGTGCAAACTTCCACTTATAAGATAAATAAGTTCTGGATACCTAATGTACAGCATGGTGATTACAGTTAATAATGTATACTTGGAATTTGCTGAGAGTGCATCTCAAGTATTCTCACTGTGCACGCGCGCACACACACACACACACACGTGTGCATGCACATGCATGAATACACGCAAAATAATAATCCCCTGAGAAGTGATGGATATGTTAATTAGCTTGTGATAATCATTTCACAATGTATACGTATGTCAAAACATCATATTGTACACCTTAAACATACACAATTTTTATTTGCCAAACATACCTCAATTAAAAAAAAAGAACATGGAAAGATTAACAGAATTGAATTGTTGCAGCCTCATTTACAAACACTTGGTATGTGTTCTCACATTCTCAGAGTTGGCCTACTTCTCTCATTTACATTTCCTGTCTGGCTCCTGTAGGCTTTTAAATTTGCCACCCCCAATTTGAAAATAGCAGTCCTAGTCTCTTGCCTGGCTTTGAAGATCCCTGTTTGTGAGTTCTTCCCTGTAGCCACCAGCTCTTTAGTAATGAGCAGAGCTGTTTGATAGCAATGGGCCCTTGAAGGCAGTGCAGATTCAGATTCAATAGCAATTATCGAAAGCATCAGTTACAGCATTTTCTCTAGGAGAGACTAAATCTTACCTGGTATCCTTAAGACTTGATATTAATTTTGAACTTCCATGGCTACTGCCAGTATGTGTCAACCCCACCAAAGTCTTCCCAGATCTTATTCTTACAATGAAAATTTGTGACCAGAGCTGATGAAGATCAGGTCAGTGAAGTTGCCCTTGAACTGTCTGAATTTAACTCCTGAGAGTGCCCAGAGCTGATAAAGAAGAGGCCTTCCCATAGATACACCACAGACTCCCTGCCTTAGGCCATTCCTTTTAATAGGAATAGACAGTAGAGGCTCCCGAGAGCCAGAATCATTGCTGACGATGAAAAGAAGTAGGATGCTGATAAGCGAAGAACAGATTCAGTATTTGGAGGCTGGGGAGGTGCTCTCTGACTTGAGAAGTTGATCATGCAGGGATGATCTTCTATGTAGGGAGGCAGATCAACTTGAGGTGATATTACATGCTATATTGTATATCTGTCTTCCAGACTTCCCCATACTTGCCTTTTTTCCCCTGAAAGGACAAAATCTTACATTCTATAATTAAACAAACCCCTGAAAGCCTATGCAAATGGCCTGCTATACATGAGGACAAGATCTTTTCCTAAGAGGATAATGTGATTCAGAGGAAGGTGTTGCATAGGGATGGGTAGAGGATGGGGAGAAGGGAGTGAAGATCAAGAATTCAACATGCATGTAAATGGGAGACTGGAGGAGAACACGCTGAAACCAGAGAGATGTTTTAAAATGCAAAAGTTAATCTTGCCACTTTCTGGCTTAAAGCCCCTCTTATCAACCCTGCCCAATAGGAATATGGCATGATTCACTAATGAGAGCCATGTATGTAATCTAAAATGTTCTAGTAGCCACATTAAAGAAGAAAAGAAGACAGGTGAAATTGATTTTAAGAATATATTATATTTAACCCAATACAGTCAAAATATTATGATTTTAACACAATCAATATGAAAATTATTAATGCAATATTTTACATAGTTTTTAATATAAAATTTTATAAAATGTTATATGAAATATCTTATACTTGGAGCAACTCTCAGTTTGGACTACCCACATTTGGAGTACATGATAGGCACATGGGGCCAAGATCCCCATACCCTGTGTGGGATCTTGGCTACCACATTGGAAAGCACAGCCTTAGATGATTTCCTGTTGCCTTTAGGACAAAATCCAAAATCTTGTACATGGCTTGGTAGGCTCTTGATCTGGCTACCTCTTTCTTCTTATCTCATGCCACACTTTCTTTCTTTGTCTTTGCTCTAGGCATAGTGGATTGTTTTTTTCTCTCAAACATCTAGACCCTTGAAAATATTAATTTATTTGCTGGAAAACTCTTCTTTGATTTTTGCCTGAATTACTCTTACTTATGTGCATGTATTTATATATATTGATTTGGGTCTATTTTGACTTTTTCATTTATTTATTTAATAATGTTTTTATTCTATTATCAACCCTATACTGTTTGACTTAATGTAGCTCTTCAGTGTGTTCTACCATTTAAACTCTGGAGAAATGGAAATTTGTTCATATTATTTTTCCTTTTAAAAGATTTTTTAAAATGCTTTTCATTTGTTTATTTTTCCAGTTAGACATTAAAATCATTTTTCCTCTTCCAAACAGTACCCACATTAATGTGGTGAACATTTACATCTTTGCAATGACTGAGACTTCCCACCAAGAATAGTATTATAGCTTCCTATCTGACTTTTCATTGTACTCTTTTTTTCCTGAAACACTCTTCTCTCCCGCCTTCTGTGATACCACATGACACAGCATGGTTTTCCCAGGAAGTCTACTTTAAGACAGAGATCGGCATGCCAGAAGTTGATGAAGGAGTGCTCTTGGGATCAATATCTGTGGGGAAGGGACAGAAACAGAATGGAACAGAAGGAGAAGCTGGGTTGTGACTTTGGCCAACGCCCTGGGGAGCTCTGAAGCTGAGCAGGTCCTTCAGAGTTCCCGAGTTGTGGTGAGGAGGTAGGGCCTTTAGATCCCCTGGAAAACCACTGGATGTGGCTACCTCCTGAGGACAGGACGTGATCCTAGAAATACAGCTCTCTCCAGCTGAGGGCAAATCCCTGGGGAGGGGTTGGAGTGGGAGAAGTAAGTCCTTCCATCTTGAAGGGGACTCTAGGTGGCACAACACCCACTGTACCCCAACTCTTCTGGTTTACTCCTTCCTTTCAGTTTTTGCACTCTTTGCAGGGTTTTCTTTCTCCATCCAAAGTCTAAATATTCAAGGACTCCTGTTTGCTCCTAGGCTCTCTTACATTCTCTCTCAATGTTTCTTCTTCTTTAGTCGGTATTTCCTGAATTATGATATGTACTCCCCTGGTGGAATCTAAGCTGATGTTAGATGGTATTTGGGCAAACAATTTTCTTTTAATAGTTATGTATTTATGTTACTTCATGTTAAACGAGAATATAACTATCATATTAAACAGGAGGTTTCGCAGATATTATTGCTTTGGAAGACATGAAAGTGGGTATTTAAGTGGACATTTTAGTTGATTTCTAGGAAAAAAGTATTAATAATAGTTCACAAGATGTGCTACACAGATATGGCAAAATTGTGACTCATTTTCGAACCACTGTCCCAGTGATTTCATTCTTTCCCTAGCTTAAACCATCGATATGCTGACAGCTCTGTTTATATCTTTAGCTTAAACCTCTTCGTGGAATTCAGGCTCTTAGAGCTGACTGCCTGGTTGACCGCTCCTCTTAGATGTCTTACAACCTCCTCAAATTCACTATGAAACTGAGCTCTGAGCTTCCTTTCCCTTAACTCTTTTTTTGGTCCTCTTTTAGTTACTTTGCCAAGACTTGTGTTGCTCAAGCCGGAAACCCGGAAGCCTTCCTTGATTTCTTTTCCTCTTTCACTTTGTACGTGTAGTCCCTAAGAATGCCTTTTGATTCTATTGTCAGCATATTACTGGAATCTGTCTTCTCTCCATCTCTGTTGCTAGCATATTAATTTAAGTGATGATCGTTTCTCTTGTGCTACCCCAATATTGTCCTTAATGACCTCCCTGTTTCCACTTGCCCTTCTCTAGCCCGTCATGCACCTAGCAGCCCAAGTACTTTTTTAAAACCATAAACCTGATAATAAAACTCTTTTGTCTATTACCTTCAATGACTTCCCACTGCACTTCAAATAAAATCCAAACTGTTTAATATGGTCTCCAAGGACACTCTCATTTACCTCACCAGTTCCATCTTGTGTCGTTTTCTTCCTTGCCAGCTGATCTTTAATGAAAGCAGCCTCTTATCTGTTCCTGGAACACTTCCAGATCTTTTTGAACTCAGGGCTTTTGCTCAGGTTGTTTCTTCTTGAAATACCATTCTCCTGGCTCTTTAGATGATTGGCTCTTCCTGATACTTCAAGTCTCACTGTAAATGTTACCTCCTCTTAATGTTTTTTTTGACCAGCCTATCCTCGTCCCATTCCTTGGGTTACTCTTTAGCACTGACCTGTATTTATTTGATTTCCAATGTTTGCCATTATTTTAATTATAGATTTATTTATTTGCTTATTTTTTATTGACTGTCTTTCCCACTAGACTCTAAGGTCTGTGAAAGTTCTGCATTGTCTGCTTAGCATTTGTGACAGTGACTAGCAGACTAAGTTCCCAAAACATATTTTTTTCAGTGAATTAATGAGTAAATGGAATGAATGTATTTATTGAAATACTCTTTAATGCTTTCCAGAAAATTTTTGCTTCTTCTTAGCAGAGATCTTGCAATTTACTTGGGAAGAGGGACAAAAGTTTTGTCTCCTGTGTGGCCTTAGAGGCAGCCTCATTCCCCTTTCTGGTGTCTTTGTTATGAGCTATCAGCAGGCCTGTGCTGGCTCAACAGGATAGCAATATCCCTGGCTGATACAGACAGTGTTGATTTTCAAGATCTCCTGGCTGAGCTTGAGATGCCATAACTTACTGTCTTTTTCTAATAAGGCTCCTTCCCAGAACACAGCTTACTTCAGTGCACAGTCACTTGGTGTTCCCCTGCACCCCTCCTCTTCTATAAAAATAAGTAATATGGTGCCAGGGGCTCTCTCCTGGAGCACAACGCAGCCCAAACATGGCTCTCAGTGGAATAAAGAGAGTGTGGGGGGATCAGATGGATTCTCCTCCCTTTGCTTATATGCCCTTGCACTTGGCACAGAAAATTCTTAGGTATGTAACTAGAAATTGGTATTTTTTATTCCATTACTAATGGGATATTTTTCCATTATTTATTCTAATTCACTGCTACTGATATATATGCAAACTATTGATTTTCTACTTCTTTTTTGTGCTTGGCTCTCTTCCTAAACTCTTATTAGTTTAAGCAGCTTTTCAGTTGATTTGCTTGAAATTTCTAGGTAAATATATAAATCATATCATCTGCAAATAATGACTTTTTTGCTAACTTCCTCTCCAGTGATTATACATCTTATTTCTTTTTATTGTTATATTTTAATCTCTAGAATTTACAGAATAATATCAGATGACAGTGGTAACAATAAGCACCATCGTTTTATTTCTGATTTGAATGGAAATGCCACTGGTGTTTTCTTGTTAAATAGGACACTGATTGGCATAGCTAGTTTTTACTACATCAGAGGTGCCTTCTTCTTTTTCTACATTACTAAAATTTTTTTTCAGTAGATTGTTTTCAAGCATTAGAAAGGCATCTCATTTTATATTTTAAAAATGGACAAATAAAATTGTATATATTTATCATGTACAACATGATGTTTTAAAATATATGTACATGGTGGAATGCCAACATCAAGCCTATTTACATATGCATTACCTCCCATGGTTATTGTTTTTGTGGTGAGAACACTTAAGATCTACTCACTTAGTATTTTTCAAGAATATAATTTTCTCAGTCCATTTTCTGTTGCTATAACAGCATACCATAAATGTGGTAATTTATAAAGAAATGAAATTTATTTCTTAACAGTTTTGGAGGCTGAGAAGTCCAAGAGCATGGTGCTAGCATCTGCCCAGTACTTTCTTGCAGCTTCATGACATGGCAGAGGGCACCATGTGGCAAGAGGGCAAGAGTGTGCCATCTCAGGTCTTTTTTCCTCTTCTTATAAAGCCAGAAGTCTCATTATGGGGGCCATATCCTGATAACCTTATCTACTCCTAATTACCTCCCAAAGACCCCATCTCCAAATACTACCAACATAAGAATTTGGGGATTAAGTTTCTAACACATGAAGTCTGGGGGACACATTCAAGCCATAGAAGCCAAGTATTGTTATTAACTAAAGTCACCCTGTTGTACAATAGATCTGTTGAACTTATTCATCCTATCAAATTGGAATTTTGTATTTTTTCACCAACAGCTCCCCACCAACACCCCAATGCCTAGTAACCACGATTCTATCTCTAATTATATGAGATCAGTATTTTTTAGATTCCACAAAAGAGTGAGACCAAGTGATATTTGTCTTTTTGTGTTTGGCTTCACTTAAGGTAATGTCCTCAAGATTCATCCATGTTGTTGCAAATGACAGAATTTCCTTCTTTTTTATGGTAAAATATTCCATCATGTATATAAATCACATTTTCCATCTCCATTCATCCACTGATGGACACTTAGTTTGATTCTATATCTTGACTATTGTGATAATGTTGCAGTGAACATGGGAATGCAAATATCTCTTTGATATACTCATTTCATTTCTTTTGGATATATACCCAGTAGTGAGATTGCTGGATCACTTGGTAGTTTTATTTTTAACTTTTTGAGGAACTTCTGTACTGTTTTCAATAATGCCTATAATAATTTACATTCCCAACAACAGCATGCAAGTGTTCCCTTTTTTCTACATTCTCCCCAACACTTGTTATCTTTCATCTTTTTTGTAATAGCTATCATAGCAGATGTGAGGTGATATCCTATTGTGGTTTTAATTTGCATTTACCCCAGTGATTAGTGATGCTGAGTATTTTTTCATATACTTGTATGTTTTATTTTTAGAAATATCTATTCAGGTTCTTTGCCTATTTTTTTAATTTGGTTATTTGTTTTCTTGCTATTGAGTTCTTTGAGTTTCTTACATATTTTCTATATTAACCCCTTAACAGATGTATGGTTTGCAAATATTTTTTCCCATTCCATAGATTGTCTTTTCACTCTGTTGATTATTTCCTTTGCTATGCAAAAGCTTTTTCGTTTGACATAATCCCATATGTCTGTTTTTGCTTTTGTTGCCTGTGCTTTTGGGGTCATATCCAAAAAATTATCGCCCAGATCAATTTCATGGAGATTTTCTGATATGTTTTCTTCTATCTTCATGGGATAAGAAGTACCTTTTAAAATTGGTAGTTTTACAATTTCAGATCTTATAATTCAGTTTTAATACATTTTGAATTGATTTTTATATATTTTAGACCCTTTGAAATAAGGGTCTAATTTCATTCTTCTGTATGTGAATATTCAGTTTTCCCAACACCATTTATTGAAGAGACCATCTTTTCCTCATTGTGTGTTCTTGGTACCTTTGTCAAAAATCAGTTGGTGGTAGATGCATGGGTTTATTTCTGGATTCTTTGTTCTATTCCATTGCCCTATGTGTCTGTTTTTATGCCAATATCATGCTGTTTTGATTACTATAGCTTTGTGGTATATATTTATATTTTTTTCTTTTTTTTTTTGAGGCAGTCTTGCTCTGTTGCTTGGGATAGAGTGCCATGGCATCAGCCTAACTCACAGCAACCTGAAACTCCTGTGCTCATGCAATCCTCCTGCCTCAGCCTCCTGAGTAGCTGGGACTACAGACACATACTACCACACCGGGCAAAATTTTTCTATTTTTAGTAGAGAAGGAGGTCTCGCTCTTGCTCAGGCTGGTCTCAAACTCCTGAACTCAAGCAATCCTCCCACCTTGACTTCCAAGAGTGCTAGGATTACAGGCGTGAGCCACTGCACCCAGCCTAGCTTTGTAGTATATTTTGAAGTAAGATAGTGTGATGCCTCCACCTTTGTTCTCTTTGTTCAAGATTGCTTTGGCAATTCAGGGTCTTTTGTGGTTCCATACAAATTTTAGGATTGTTTTTTTACATTTCTGTGTCATTGTCATTGGATTTTGATAGGGAAGGCTGCCTCATTTTAGGTCCAATCTACTTTCTTGCAACTTCTTTCTTTTGTTTTTATTTTATAGATAAGTGTGTTTCTTGCCCAGGTGTCTGATATTTGCAATCCTGCTATGTTTGCCTCTTCCCTAAATTCACCAAACTGTCCCACATGCACTTGAGTTTTAGACCCTTTACCATATGAGTTACTCTCTGGACCTCCTCAAGTTGCCAATGTCTCTTTTAACTTGTGGCTGGCCAACTCTGCAGGTCTATTATTTTCCTTCCTGGAAAGAGTGTATGAAATTATCTCTAGGGTCCTAAATCTTTAATTCACAGAAATACAATGAATAGTCCCTTGGGTACATGAGATCAACTTGAGAATAATATTAAGTTTTGTTCAGAGGGTTTCAGATTCTAGGGCAGGAGTAGGGGTACCCACGGTTTCCAAGTATCATGGAATCCAAGAAGGGCTCTGACTTTCAAAATAAATTCTATTATTTTAGTCATGAAAATAAATGTCATTCTTGATAAAACATTAGAACTGGGATAGGAAATATGTTTTAAAGAAGTTGCTATAAGGGATTTCAAATGTTCATAACCTCAAAACCCATGAAGCAAATTGAAGAAATGGCCCCAAAACCTGACACAAGAAAAATATGACCTGTCCATATCCATCCATAGCAGAGCTATTGAGCAATCCTGGGAGAAGGTTCTTACCTGTAAACCCTTTGAATTACTCTGTGTTTTTGACAAACATAATGTAATAATTTCTGTTGTGGGTTTTTTTTCATGACAATAAATTTTTCTATGAGTGGAATAAATAGGCTACTTTTACAACTTCAAAGGCTTATTTCAGGACAAATGGAAACACGAGGAAAGGAATGTAAACTTTCGATCTCTGAGTTCACATTTCTCTCCTAAACTCTAGAGACATGTTTCCAACTGCCTCTGAGGTAATTCTCATTGAATATATCCATAGCTACCTTTTCCTCAACATTTATTTTTCCCTGAGTTAAACTAGCTTCCTCAGTCCCATTGTCTGTTTGTTTGTGGTAGAAATTGACACTTATTTCCCAGGATCTACTGTATCCTTCTAACATAATAGAGTCTCCAACTATGGAGCAAATGGCCGCCTAAGATAATATCTGCTTTTTAAGCCTCTTTTGCTTGTTCTTCCTAATAAGGTATAGATGAAAGAATTATGTGACAACTTCTGGGAACCCTTTTTAAATTACAGCCCTTGAAAGCACTTTCCTTCTTCATCCATTTCTTTTTTCCTGATGGTAGCTAGAGCTGGAGCTTGTGCAGCAACTTGGACCATAAGGTGACCTTAGGCAGAAAGTCCTTACATGGAGGATCAACAAGATAAAAAGAGCTTTGGTCCAGACACTATAGTGCATTGTATCAGTCCTGGATTGCCCAGCCCTGGGCTTCTTAAGAGAGAAACAAACTTCAATGTTGCAACCCCTGTTATTTTGGGTTTTCTGTTACTTTTGTTAATACTATTACTTGCATTAACAGCAGCAGGAAAACAGGATGAATATGATCAGAAACTCATAGTCACCCTGGTACCTAATTGCTCACCAAAGCCTAGGAGTTCTAATTCAGAGATGTCTCTTGAATCTGGCCACATCCCTCTTTTATCACTAACATAGCTATCGTCTCTTGCCAAAATTAGAAAAGCACACTCTTAATAGTTAACTCTGTTTTAGATTCTTCTGACTTTATTCCATCTTTAGTACTTCCTAATACATTAACATCATCCTATTATTCCTTTGTATATACAACTCTATTATCCTTAAGATAAAAAGGAAGCATCTGAGAATGTCATTCAAGGCCTTTTGCCAAATTTCCCAAACTCAACTGCTCCAGGGTCTTTGTATGGCCACCCTCTATCCTCTCCAACTTCTGCAAATGCCTTATCCATTCCACAGTCTCACTTCCCTATTTTTCATGTCTCCCTGGCTGTGCACAGACACTTTCCACTACCAGGAATTATTTCTATCTTTTCCCTGTGTGGAAAACACCCCTTCCTCATTCAAAATTCACTAACATGTTGTAGTAATAATAGGTAACATTTTCTGAGTGCTTTCCAGGTCCCGGGCACTATGCTCCAAGTCTGATTCAGTAGGTCTGTGGTGAGGCTTGACACTCTACATTTCTAACAAGCTCTCAGGTGCTGTTGCTGCTGCTGCTGCTACTGCTGTGTGGACCACTCGTTGAGTGTCACAGAGCTAGGATGCCCTTTCCCTCTGAGTCTTGGTAATTCCTTCTCAACCTGCACACTGAATACAGGCACCACCTCTTCCAGAAATCGTTAGGCTCTTAGTGTCTAGGGAGAAGAGACAGTGATACTTACCTCTGTATTCCCAGGTTCTCACTTCCTGTCTGAAACAGAGTGGACATTCAACAAAGTCTCACCAAGTAAATGCTGACTGCTTATTTAGTAGGCCAAATTATTGATGGAAGGGCAGCCTAGGCTAAAGAAATGTGCATGGTACAATGACACACAGTGCAACCCACAAACTAACTTCTTGGGAGCCTCCTCTATGTGCAAGGAACAGTAACTGGTGTTTGGGGTGCAGAAAAGAGAAAAATACGATTCCTGCTCACAGGGTCCCACAGAGAAACTGAGGAGACAGACCAGCATCTCTATCACTGTATAATGTAACATAGTGTCATCATGACAAAATTGATTTATCAGTCATGCACATTCTGAAGAGGAACGATTTGTTCTTTATAGATGTCTGGGAATGTGTTGAGACTGGAAGAAATAGTAGATGTTCAACAGGAGATCATGAAGGGAGATACTTCAGACAAAGGAAACTGGATGAGAAAAGTCTGTCATACTCAGATGCTTTATTTTTCTCCACTGAAACTTGATTCAATTGTGTTCTCAAGTGCCACGTATTCCTATGGGTATGTCCATTATCACTTCAGCTCTTTCTCCCATTTTTATCTTGTTACTCAGATGTCAGGTGATTGCTATGTTATTGTAGGGGTAATCTTGAATCTGCTCTAATTTGTTTAAAGAATAATTTGAAAATGCAACACTCATGCTATTGTTAATAATAAATAATGCATGGGACTTCGACTTCCATAATTGATTGAAATATAGCAGTGGCTTAGCACTGCAGCTGAGAACTGATCAGTAAATACAAAGAGATGTGAGAATAGTTATTTTCGGGAACATTTTCAAGAAATAAAGTGACAGTGGAGTCTAGATTTTGACCTGTACAGGTTGGTCTGGGAACCAATATCAACTCAAGTGCTCATTATCTGTGTGTTCTTGGATACAGTGGGGATAAAACTTTATGAGAATTAAATGAGTCAATATGAGTTAAATGCTTAGAGTGTTTCCTGGCTCATGGTACACAAACAATGATTGTCAACAACTATATTCCATCATACTTGGTGTGTAGACAGGGAAACCATATTATTTATTGTCCAATTCAGACCCCTTTGAGGGGGAAAGGGAGAATCATCGATAATTACAGTGGGACAACAGACAGACATAAACCAAGATAACCCTGGCAAACTGGCATAGGTAGTTATCCTAAGTATAAGTATAAGGTATATTGTAGGAGATGTAGTTGGAAAGATGAGCTGGGGTCATTTGTTTATTATTCATCTCTTGGAAGCATGGAAAAAATTAGTCCTATTCTGTCAATATTTGAAGCTTTAACATTTGCATGCATACCACCTGGTAGGAAGTAATGACAATAACATAGTTACTATTTACTGAGTTCTCACTTTGCTCCAGGTTCCTAACCTACATTCTCATTGATCCTCATGTTTACTCTGCAAGGTGGCTATTATCTCTGAATTCATTTCCTGTGGCTTCCATGACAAAGGGCCACAACCTTGGTGATGTAAAACAACAGAATTTTATTCTCTCATAGTTTTGGCCACAGTCTGAAATCCAGGCATCTACAGGGTCATACATCCTCTGGAGGCTCTAGGGGAGAATTTGTAACTTGCTTCTGGCTTGTGGCCACATTGCTCCAATTTCTGTCTCTGTGGTCACATTGACTCCTCTTCTATCTGTCTTCTATGTGTGTCTGTCCCCGAAATCCCTGTCTATAATGATGTATACAATTACATGTAGGACTCATCCAGAATACCCAGGATAAGTTTCCCCTCTCAAGATCCTTAACTTAGTTATATCTTTTGTCATATAAGGTAATGTTCCTTCTTTTTCCTTGTAAGGTAATATTCATAAGTTTTTGGAATTAGGATCTGAACATATATTTTTTGGGAGCCACCATTTAACTCACTGCAATTCACATTTTACGGGAGAAGAAACGAAATCTCAGAGGAATTTATTAACTGGCTTAAGAGTGCACAGGTAGCAAGAGGATGCACCATAATTACAAACTGTATCTTTTGGCTTCAGAGTCTATATTCTTTCCAGCAAATTTGCCAGTATTGCATAAATACTAAATTTATCATTAAAGTTCCAGGTTGGCAGAAGATACCATTTAAGATCAGAGAACTAAAGTTCCCTGTAACAGCACCTGCTTACAGAAGGATTATATAAGCCTCAGAAAGGAAGAGGTTAGATTTCCAAATATCACCTTATGTGGAAAGCTGTATGAATTAAGCATCCTATGACATTCTCAAACTGGAAATATATGATTAGGCATCCTTAAGCCTTTGAAAATGGGAGAATAAAATGGAAAGCATAGAAAGATAATTTCTGAAAGTCTTGGCATTTTTGTAGATTTTCTTAGTGTTTGAAATATCTCACATGGAACTACTCATTGCTGACACTGCATTAAATATTTATCTAATAAGAAATTATGATGTATCTTCTTTGTGCTAGTCAGTGTGCCAATGCCAGGGAGAAAAAAGATAATGTAGATAATGCAATAAAGTAGAGTCTTAGTATTTATAAGGTATATATTCTGAGATGCTGGTGAATCTCTCTTTTTGCTAGAAATATTACCACATATAATTATTTCTATAAAATCTGTATATAGAAAAAAATATTATGCACGGTCACAAGTAAATTACAACACCGTGGGGCTGATATATGGATACTGGGTGGTTGGCTAGGCTCACACACTAATTAATGAATTTCCAGGCTTAAGAAACACCTGATCCCAAAATGTCCCTGAACAATGAAAAACATGACATGCCATGGACTTTCAGGATTACTCCCAAACAATCAGAATGTAAACATTACGTTTGCAAATGCGTGTTCCCTAATGTGGCTCTGAGGTTCCTGAACTACATGGATTTTGAACAAATATGAGTAACATTGAGCTCCCTCTAGTGATGGCTCAGTTCTTAAGAGGAAAGGAAACTATAAGAAATTCACAACAGACTGACATTTGCACTGTCTTCTATTTCAACTGTTGTAATAGATCAGAATTATGTGACATTAAAGCTCAACGCAAAGGGAGCAAACTTCCAATGTTAAGGTTCTCACAGAATGAGCCATGAGTCCTAAGCAAAGAGACAGAGATTCAATGAGGTTTTGATATTTTTCGTATTTTATTTCAACACATTTTTGGAAAACAACCCAAATGACTTTATTTTATTTTTTTTCCTGAGGATTCTTCCCTCCTTTGTCAGCCAAGAAAGTGATAGGGAGAGAGGAACAGACCTCAGCTCCAGGTGCTGATGTTGCTGGGGATGTCAGGGTGGTGGACATGAGGTGGAAGAGAACGATGGGGGCTTGAGTTTGTCAGATTCCTTCAGAACAAGAAATAGCTCTCTCCTGAGAATATCCAAGTATAAAATGATCCATTCCACTCTAAACAGGTAACTGGGAAGACAACCAGAACATGAATTTGACTCAGCCAAAGTTAAAGAATTGTACCTCTTCCCCATGGCTATCTCTGGGTCTGCTCAGATTTCACATCCACTCTGTGCCTCCAAAACACACTTCGGGGAAAGTAATGAAACATCACTCTCCCCTCTCTGTTATAAATATATTCTGATTTGCCTCTCCTTCCTGTTAGATTGCGAGATCCTTAGCATATTGAAAGTGTGCCTCACACACACATGTTGGTTGAATCAAACAATTTATTGTTTATTCTCAATGCCCATCATGGATCTGATGCAAAGAAGGTATAAAATAAATGTCTGCAGAAGATGTGACTGAATCAAACAGAAAGATACAGTTTAGAGAGTAACAACTGCTAGAGGAAGTCATTTAGGAAAAACTGATAATGGATGATGAAAGAAGAAGCTGTGAATACAGTGAAATAACTGGGGGAACTTATAGAATATTATGTTTTGATTGCATTTCTTTTAGCTGCCAATGTGCATGCATACACACAGCATAAGCTAGTAGGCATTTCCTAGGGGAGGGATATCCATGTGAAGAAAAAGACGACCCAGGTGGCAAGGAGTGAAGGTTTCTATTTTATTGGAAGTATATGGGAGTAACCTTGCCTAGGGAGTAGGTTGATCTCTCCCTCGAAGCTGCAGCAAAAGTAATCTGAAAAGGTTTGTACGTGATGGAAATGTATGATAAAGGGCACGTATTCTGAACTTTGAGTCTGTTAAAAAGTATGAATGCCAGAATGATATTTTTCTCATTTTCAGTTTTTTTTCCGCATCCCAGTCTCAATCCCGAGCAGCTCAGAACACAGAGACTGGACTTGCTGCTATAATAACAACTTTAGTGTAGCCCAGTCCTGCGTTGTGGATGAAAATTTCATGGCTCTATAGGCTTGGTCATTGGGACAAATGGTGAACACAGGAACTCGTGAGGCATCTTCACCTCCTGTCCCTGTGACTCAGGCTGTCAGCTGAACAGCAGCTTCTTTTGTTGTCAAGGTAATTTACTTGGAGGACTACATCCAATGAATGATGAGTGACGAATTAGCTGGGGAAGATGCTTAAATTGAGTTTCCTGTGTAAGTCCTCTGGTAGCCCACCCATCTTTGTCAGCTTGCTAATATTTCAGCACGTGGGCAAATAATACTGAGGCTGTGTTTGCAATTGTTATACGAAATCTTAACTCCAAATGAGGATCTTCCTCATGTCAAAGATTTCTTGCAAATCCGTGTACTTATTCCTATTAGCTTCCATTGCTCAAAAATATTTGTGTGAAGTTCTACATTAGACTGGACTTCAGGGTGTTTGAAAATCACACTCACATTTTGAACCCCAAACTAACTTAATGGACTTAAATTGATTGCTTTGCTCTTGATTACTTATATCCCATCCTCTATCATCTGGCAATAGCAGACTACTTTTCCTATGGGGAACCACCCCTTCACCATTTTATGTTGTCCCTAATGGAATTGTCCCTCAAAAAGCTCCTCATTCACCCAGGCTAGCTAACAGAGACTCCCCTTCCACTGGCACTGTGATTCAGTTATGGCAAGGGCTATATCCACAACTAAGACCACACACACACAAATACCAAGATCTGTGAGGTAGCACAGGGCTACATGATCAGAAATGAGCTTTGGAATTGGGATGAGGACAGCAGAAAGAAACTTATCAGAGAGGAACTCATCAGTGTAAAACCAAGAATCCTATCTAGCTTTCTGTGCTTACTGAAGGATTTGATCCAAGCTAAACTGAGAAAATCCCCAGAATACTGGTGGACATATTTCACAACTTATTCTCAATCCCTTAATCAGTGATAAGAACCTTTTGGTAAAATGGGATACTCTTGCTCCACCCCTTAGGAAAAAGTCAATTGTTTCTCAGATTACAAGAAAAGCTAAGGCAATAGGACCCAGTTTATAAAATGGAACTGGAAAGAAATGCACAGTTTGATTTTTTATTTGCTAGAGTTGCTACTATTTTAACAGTTGCTTCTTGGCAGAGAGTAAGGGGTATAAAGAAAGCCTAAGGTTTGTTTCTCTAGAAATCATAGAAGAAACAAAAGAAAGCTGTTTTCATAGACTGAAGTGGATTTGCCAGCAATTATATTTTGTAAAAAATAAATAATGCATTCTGTTTCCAAAAGGCCCTGACAAAGTATGATAGAAAAAAAAAATCAAATCTTTTCCCTTGGTTTTAGGGTGGTGAATTTCATGATGGAAATAAAGTGAGTCTGTGTTCTCTAAGTAATTTATTAGTGCATCTTGGCACAGCAACACTAATGGGCTTGCTGCCAGGTATTCCGAGCTGCAGTTTGTCATGTCTGACTCTTTCGTTCTTTCAAGCAATTGAAGAAATGGCCTTCTGCAGGCTGTCAGTGACAGATTCTAGCTCACTCACATAGATAAAGCTCAATTAGCTCCTGGAAAAAAACATCTTTTAAAAATGCAATGAGCTGCACCATGAAAGATAGGTAGACAACAGCACCTGAAACAAAATAAAATGTTATTGTTGAGCGAAGGACGTGTCCACAATGAACAAGCAGGTAGTTGTCTCATTGGACAGTTCCCTCTACTGAAAACAAAGGGGTGATCATTTCTAATTACTTCAAGTGTTAGGATAGATCTTTGCTTTAGAAGCATGTAAGGTCAGAAATCCTGAAGAGTTAACATGTCATTCACTCATTCACTCATTCATGACTAAGGCCCATACTCTACAACTTGCAAGGAATTCTAGCTTAGAATAGAGGTAATCAAATAGCCTCTCACTGGATGAGTGTAGCCTTCGAATGTGTTGTTTAATCCACACAGTATTTTAAATGTGCAGGTAACATTTTAAAAATCAGGACATTTTGCATGCACAAAAATTGGGGCTTTTGGCATCTCTTAAAATATTAAACATTCTTGGGATACTTCACTTAATAGAATACGTTCCAGCTCTATCCAGGAGTATACAAGAGGTGCCATATCACCATTGTTTCTTAAAGCTGAATAGTACTCCACAGTATACATATACCACATTTTATTAATCCACTCATGTATTGATGGACACTTGGGTTGTTTCCATATCTTTGCAATTGTGAATTGTGCTGCTGTAAACATTCGAGTGCAGGTGTCTTTTTTATAGAGTATCATTTGTTCTTTTGGGTAGATGCCCAGTAATGGGATTGCTGGATCAAATGGTACTTCTACTTGTATCTCTTTAAG